>VDFB02265489.1:0-110130 GCA_007258455.2 Sequoia sempervirens | reverse complement strand
CATGGTAAATTCTTAAATTTGTTTGTGCCCAATAAGCTTGTTTAGATTGAGATGATAGTTGCGCCACCTTGCCTTCAAGTAGAGAATCTAAACTCGTTTATCGTCTGATAGTCAAAACCCTGCTCCATTTCCTCATGCTCTGTTTTCTTGAGGAAATTGGATAGATTTAAAGTAGATAGCTTAGTTGTAGCTAATGATCTGCGAAACCAGAAAATCCTTAGCCTAACGTTTGGTTTTCTTAACCTTGTGCCTCTTCCAAATTGTGAGAACAAAAAAGATAGACTTAGATTACTTTTCTTTTCCATGCATTCCAGCACAACGAGGGAGCTTCCCCTCCTAATTTGAAGAGCACTCATTGCGTAGTGTACATAGCTGTCCGTACAAACCTGCACTCCAGAGGTGTTAGATTTTACGCCAACACAAAGGCAGCAACCATGAGATAAAGTTCATTTGTAATGTACCCCCTTGGTGAAGTTCAATTGATCATTAGCACCCCGAGAAGCTATCTTATTGATCATTAATATCTGATCAATTTATTCAGGGGCAGTAGTATATTTCTAAATATATTAATGTTTCAACACAATACAAATGGAGGTTGTTTGTAAAGAAGGCAACAAACAGCATATGAATAAATTGATTCAAAAATCTGAAGAAACGTCTTCAGCATAAAAGAAAATTAAATTATCTGAAAGCAAATAAAGACAAAAGCATGAGTCAGACAAAAGTTGAATAAGACAAAAAGGGGAAGCAATGATTTCTATAAGAAAAGTATGCAGCAAATGTCTTAAGGCAGAAAAAGACGAATTAAGAATAAGACAAAATAAGTCTTATCCATGTAAGACAAAATGTCTTTAGTAAAACAATACTTTAATTGCTTTTGAAAAGGCACGATAATGAAGTGATACGATTAAATAAAAGGGAGATAGTTTACTTTTAAATGGTGCAATTCACAATTTGAAAAGATGCAATTAATAAAAGAATAAAAGGCAGCGCTTCATACAATGAAAAGATGTGAATATTTAAAGAATATTTTTATGAAGCAATTAATATTTTTATCAGTGAAGGAACAGCAATATATTTTGAAGTGTTGCCTCCATTGTGAAAGGAGGTAGTCATTATGAAAGGGTGTGTCTATCACCCTCATTGAAGACATAAAAGATAAGAGAAAATGTAAATAGAATGCAAGAATCGAATGAATATTTTCTGAGAATAGAGAGGAATAGCAGCACTATGAAGTGCACATCAGATTTATTCTAAGAATATAAGTGTGAAAAAATGAATATCATCTGTGATAATAGACGTGGATGTAAAAGAAGATCTTTGTGTGTGTGCTGAGTTTGTGAGTGCATAAAATATATATCATCTGAAGATTGGAGTGTGTGTGAGTAGCTGTGTGTGAATAATGAATATTTTCTGAGCATTTAAAAGAAAAATCATATACACAGCAGCAGGTATATGAATATGAGTATACAGATAAAAGAATGAATTCAAGCAGATTTTTGTGAAGGAAATATTATAGTGTAGTGCTGTGTGTAAAAATGTATATCATCTGAAGAGGAAAAGAGTGCTGAGTATTGTGTGAAATAAAAGTTAAATCATCTAAACACAAGAAAGTGTTGATGGCTGTGTAAAAGAAGAACAGCAGTGTAAGTATGTGAAAATGAACATCATTTGAAAGTGTATATGTAGAAGATAGAAGAAAAGATCTAAGGACAGAGTTCACTGAAGAATATTTCAGACTCATTCTGAAGTATACATGCAGTCCATAAGTGAAGTGTATAAAGCAGATCTATAAAAGTTTATGAAGAATTATAAAGAGGAGTAACTGTGGTTTAAAGAGTATCTTGAAGAGGTCAGATTTATGAAGACACTATGAGCACATTTGTGAAGACTACATGATGCAAACTTGATAAGGAAGATAGACATTTTGGATAAAGTGATATCTATATTTGATGAATACAAACTTGACAAAGAGGATGCAGATTTGAAGAAGAATATAATGCAGATTTGGTGAAGTAGATGGCATCATCATGAAGTAAATCATTTATGTGAAAAGCAAAGTTGTGAACAAGATATATTTTGATATCATTCAAGGAGGATAATTTCAAGAAGATTATAAAGTCCATCATCAGTTGAGGAAGCAACATTGAAAGTGGAACACAATTCATTCAAGTTATTATTTTTGCTAAGTTGGTGCTTGGCAAGTGGGAGTTGGAGCTTCTGATAGGTTGGTGCCTACAAACATTAGGGGTTGGTGCTCCTTGTAGGTTGGTGCCTACTAAATCAGCATTAGGGGTTGATGCTCCTTGTAGGTTGGTGCCTACAAAACTACATATTTGGTGCCTACTAAACTACATATTTGGTGATTCAACTAGGTTGGTACCTACATCCATTGTAAAGCTTATATAATTCATAAAGTACATTATTTGTACCGTGGTTTTTATCCCGTAAGGGTTTTCACATCAAATATTGGTGTCAACTTGTTCATATTAAGATATTCTTGCATAGTTGATTTTTGTTAGAGTTTGAAGTTGATAAAGGTTGTAAAGGGTAAAAGTTTGTTGATATACTGATTCACCCCTCCCCCCCCCTCTCAATATATCTTTGTGCTCTTCAACCTTATCTATTCCAAAGTTGTCCTTTGTTGAATCCTCAGTGCTATCTTTTGAAGATTTAACTTTCACAACCTTTATCCCCTCAACTTGTTCAAGTTCTTCCAAAGATTGTTCCTCAAGAGGAAACTCCATATCAATAACCATGTGCTACATAGACCTTCCTTCTACCATATTTAATATTCCTTCTTTTGTTCTTCTTTATGCTTTACTACATCATTCATTTGCATTTGACTTTCCTTTTGCTCGTCTTCAACTAATGAAGAAAAAAATCTTATTGAAAATATCCTTAATAGGAGGAGATCTAATAACCTTTTTGATCCAATCCACCTTTTGGGTCACATCTAGATCAGCAACATCATGGGTTATAAGTAGACTATCTTCTTTCCTCCTTAGAGACTTAGAAGGAGACTCTTCCCTCAAAACTTTTTTATTTTCCAGTTCTTCCTTCTTAGAGATTGGCTTACGGCATTTATCCATTAAATGACCATATTTGTTATAGTTCTAGTAGAAAAAGAAAATATTCTCATAAATTATTGACTGAACCCACTTGCCAAATTTTAATGAAGGGTTATTTGCGTGGGTAGAACTTTTTGCATTTCAACACTTACACATAATCCAGCAAACACAACCCAGAACTATATAAGGTAACTTTATCAATAGATAAAAGATGGCCAAAAGAATTAGCAATACCCCAAAGAATCTTAGGGCTCCAAAATTCCAGAGGCAGCCCTGGTAGATGAACATTGGCAATCGCATAAAGATCAATAGAGAGGTCAAAGTAATAAACTATACAAATGAAATAAAATACTCACAATTACACAGACACGCATTAAAATGGAAAAAACATAAAAGGTAAGAAACTTTAAAAGCATTATATTACTATTAAAACACTTACAATAGTGTTTGAAAATTAAAATACAAAATCTGGGAAATTTCACTTCTCACTTCTGCATGGCCAATAAAACCTCTTGTGCCCTTTGTTCTCCTCAAAAACGAATATATCTCTAAATGAGAGAAGCTTCTTAAATATAAGAGGGGTTGCGAAGTACCAAAAAGGATAGTTGCCACAACCATTCAAAACTATCATTTGTAAATATTTAATAATGTAATAATTTATTAGAACAATTTATAAATGTTATAAGGATATATGACCCCAATAACATTATGTTCTAAAAAAATTTCATCTTCATATTTATATTAATTTAATATAGATTCTTTTAAAACCACACCTAATCCTCCCTAAGTTCAGTAAATGAAGTTTGAAATATGTAAACAAAAACCAATACAAGAAGCTAATATAGCAACCACAACATTCACAAGGAAATGAGACCAATGAAGGACAATGATTCTCCCCAACAGGTAGAAGTTATAGCCCAAAAGACCTGAAACATAGCCATTGCAATGTATATTTTGTGAGATTTCCAAAGATATATAACAAGCCTGTGTAAAATGAGTAATACACTCATACATCACTGCCATACTGCAAACCTGCGGCCATCCTAAATCCTACTAATAAAAATTAAGTTAAAAGACAAAATTGTATAATGAGAAATAAACCATAGAAAAGTGCATTTAAGAGATATCCGACAATATATGATATACCTATATTTGGCCAGCCTATGAAAAAAGACCATATTGAACTATCTCTTCACCTTTTGCAAGGTCAAACTTGCTGATTTGCAGCCAATAATAATTTGCTTGGCTGCATGTTGTGTCTAAATGTAACAAAAAAATATGCACAAAATCTGTCTACTTGAGCATACTTTTACACCTATATTGATCATCTTTGGAAAAAGAAACGGTGTGATGCAGTGCAGCAAGAACAGAAAGTGGCACGGAAATGAGAGAATTCTAATTCATTATAACTTCAGATCTTCCAACCATACTACTATGCCAATGTTAAGAGAAAATCATGAAGAAAAATGAATAAACAGGAAGTTTGCACTACATCATGTAACCCAATTTTGTGTTGTATGTCTGAAACCATATGCTAATTCTTTACAAATAATAAGACACTATCTTTCTCCTATGTAATTTCCTCATTTTCGCAAGCATCAGTTTTTTGAGGATTAGCCTATCATCTGACCCTCGTAGGCTAACACTGATGGTTAGTGGGTCCTTCTTGGCAATCATCAGGGTGTGTTTTCTTCTTCAGAGTGCATTTGGGTTCAGGATTGGCCTTCGTTTGACTTAGTTCTTCACACTTACTAATTATAGTAAGCCACCATTTCAGTGGAGTCAGTATTGCTATATTTAGTAAGGCACCTGAACGTGATGGGTTTGCAATGTCGATCTCCTTGCTCAGTTGGCTTGGTCAAATAATGGGTATTTATGAAGTTATTATCATTAAAGTCTTTTTAATCATAATAAAGTATTTTTAATCATAATAAAGTAATATAAAATTATAATATAAAGTTTCAAAAGTCACTTTATGCTCAATGGGGCCATGACCCTCATTTAAGTGACTTAAAAGTGCATTAATGAATTATATTTTGGAGGCTAAATATTAAAGTATTTTATAAAGTCAATGTGCACACAAGTTATATTATTTTAAATGATATTAAATGCATTTTAGAAGCCACTAGAAGGGATCGACCTCCTTGAGGAGGCTATATAAGGTTTCAAAAAGTGAATGGGTTCTCATTCTTGAAGATTAAAAACTTGTGATTTTGGAGTTCTTGCTTGGAGAAGGAACCAGCTACGGTTTCTGCCATTGTTGAGCCTTTGGGAACGAAAACTCTCATAGGTTGTGCAATTTTGAGGCTGCAAAAGACCAGCTGAGATTATTGCCTGAGTGTCGGCTTCATCCAGGAGTCCAATCTGATTATATTGGTGAAGTTTTATTCAAGTTTCTTGAGCAGATTGTAGGGGTTTATTGCTGCTATAGTACCCACGATACAGTAAACGCTACAGCACATGTGAATAGTGTTTGCTAGAGTGTTGTGCATCATTGGTGGAGATTACATCGAACTATTCAAGGAGTTTCATAGGATTTCATTGCAGATTTGAACATCAAAGTATTCTCATCATTGAATACATTCATGGCTTTGTGCATATTCCTCATCCAGCACATGGGAATTAAGGTGCATCAGATGTAAAGATTATCTTCAGCAAATAAGAAGGGTTTGTAGAATAAATACCAGATTATTCCATGCTAGCCTATGCTGAGATTTCAATTGATGTATATTCATCTTCTCACAACCACGTGAGTCATAGAAGAGCAGTTTATAATCTGTAGCAGCCTGTACAAAGCTTCAGGCAGGGACGTGTTGCTCTAGGCTCCAAACGCCTAGCCTATTCAATGTCTATCATCCTCATAGGGAGTGTCTTGCTCTACTAAGGCATTTGGTATCAGTTTGGATGTGGGAAAAGTCATCTACAGAAGCCATTCGATTTGTTAACCAGTCATCATCTTGCTGCAATCATTTCCAGGTTTTTATATAAATTTGACATCTCAATATTCGGGTATGGATTTAATGTTTTGCAAGCAATGTAAGTGGCTCTGTATTGAAAGTTTGTAATCTGATTAGTAATGAATATTTAAAGGCTTGCTTCAGCAGTTAGCATACAATGAGAATTATATAATCAGATTTATGATAGGAGTTTAATTGTTGAGCATATTCACCTTGCAATTGGCATATGTGTATACACTTCATTCTAACTCGGCAAAGTATTCAAACATCTATCAAACAAACATTGATTTGTAAACCCAAGTTATTAAACAAGGGCAGAAAATTTGTATTATCAAAGAATCCACCTGGAGAGGGTTCTTACATCCTATCATAGGCATTGCTTGAGTTATAGCTCGATAATAATGATTGGGGTTTTGGTAAAGTTGATTCACATTCTAGTTTCAGTTCCAGCACATTGCTCATCATGTATTGACTTTAGATAAAGATCAACAATGGTTCAAGGAAAAGAATGATGACAAAACAATCCGGAAGATGGATGGCTTGAAGCATAGCATCATGTTTGATATATTTTGATATGTGGCCAGCTAACTAGTATTACAATATACAGAAAATATAAAATATGAAAAAAAACTCAATTGGACGCTTCTAACTACTCTCTTAAGTTTAAAAAATAATTTCCAAACTACATGATACATAACTTATAAAACGTGACAGAAGAGTTACGCATAAGAAAAAATTATAAAGTATATGCTTACAACGAATGGCAGTGTTCTTGTTTCTTTTTCCAGGATTCACAATTTTGTTTCCACAGCTCCAATGCGGTTTCCAGTTTTTGGCACTGACACAATCATTATCAACATGTCGGTGTAAATAACAAGCAACTGGTTTCCAGCACCCCTCCCACATTCGGCATTGTAGCTGGCTAGCAAGTTTAACTGCACAAGGATAGTGAAAACTACGCCTACAATTCTTCACTCGACATCCCAAAGTTGCCCCAAATCTTCGGCACTCTGGATCTTTACAGTCCTGAGTTTTTAATGTATTAATAAACATAAAAATTCTACAAGTAATTCCAACAGTACAAATAAAAACAGCATTTAGGGCTGATATACAAATGCAAAAAACTAATGACATTGATTCCAAGCCTATAATCTATAAAATTAGCATCCATGCATCACAAATACAAATAGAAGAAACATTTCAATTAAATTCAACTTGGGGACTCTAAAATGCCTCACTCATTTCTTAAAGGAAGACGAATAATTTAGAAGCAAAGGTGTGTAATGACATTAGAATTACATTATTTTAATATCAGGAAAAGCTACTTGTAATGACGTTACTACAAATTCAAAACTGACTATGACAAAAAAAAAATGCAGACTTTCAAATCCATGTAAAAGTAACAGAGACACCCTCCTATTTATAGTGGTGAAAAGCTCTAAAAATTTGAATAGAGATATCATAGCAGTATCAAAGCTTTATTCTTGCCAATCTACAAGGTTAGATCTAACTTTTTCATACAGCTCAGTGAAAAGGAAAATAGATTTTATCAGAGGGAATGGACAAAGCTACAGGGTCAAGATGAAAAAATAGAAGTAGAAATGGAGAAAAGAAGGTTCCAACAAATGAAGAGGTAAAGATTCAGTATAATGCCATTGTTAGTATGAGCTAGGACTGGTAGCAAATGATAATCTCATGGTGCAATTATTATCAACAATGCAAGAAATCTAAATATTTTGAGGCCAATTCAAATGCCTACAAGTGAAAGAAATGCTACTGCAAATAATAAAACCATTGTGGGTTCTGCATTTAGAATTTTCCAACTTAAATTCTTACAAAGAGAAGACCAACCACTTGAAGAAGAACATAATCAAAATGGAAATAATTTTTCACAACCTCGTTTGATAAATACAAGGCTCTTGCACCTGAGTTTCATGCTGAAATGTCTCTCACTAATTTTTATAACTTGAAGATGAGTGGACAAATGAGTGAAAAGAAGTCAAATGCAAATCAGCCCCATAGAGATATACAACAAAATTAGATAAGTTAACCATTCATAATTTTTTATGTTTCAAATAAATGTACTACTCTTACTTGGAATAAGAAGTTAGAAACATATTCTTCACTAAACCCTATCTATGAGATACATATTTTTCACTAGACCCTATGTATGAGGAAGAATCTGTAAAATTTCTTAACCTTCATTTGAAAGGTATAGCACATAAGTTGTGGTACCAGTGGTACCATGGATTGGTGATCCAAGGGCATAGCTTGATTAGCACATATGATGATTTTAGCCAGAGGTTAATTGACAAGTTTGACCAAAAATATCTAGTGATCCATTTCAAGAAATTGGCTCGCTTGAGGCAAAATAACACAATGGACAATTATGTGGTATACTTCCAAAGATTATCAACAATAGTTCTAGATGTTTCTAAAATGAGACATACAATTCTTTTAACAGAAAACTTGATTGAACCTCTTAAAGGTCAAGTAAGAGATTTCAATCTACCATCTTTGGAGAAAGCCATTTTAAGAGCTATAACCTGGAAAAAATCAATACCCAAGAACAGATTTTACTAAGAAAACACTAGCCTTGGGCCAGCAAAAGAAATCATTTTAGAAGGGAGTTTATGATCAAAAGGAAATGCCACAAAAAACAAATAAAGAAGAAGAATTCAAGAACGAACTTAGGAGGAAGAAATTGTGTTTCTCTTGCAAGGAGCCATGGGAACTTGATCGTCAATTCCTTGACCATGGGAACCAAAGGATCCTAAGCCAAAACATGACAAGGAATCAAAGCCTAAAAGAAAGAATGAGGAAGAAACTTTAACAAGCAGCCTTTCCACACTTTCTAGTGCTCCCTGGTATCATTCTTTTAGAGTTCCTGGAGTTTTGCTAGGGCGGAAAATTATAGTGTCAATTGATAGTGGAGCACCCACAACTTTATAGATGAAGAACAGATAGTCAAAAGGTGTTCGGAAACTAGGGACTTTGAAGGATTCAATATCATAGTAGTAGACAGTTTCACCATTGCTTCCACCAACAGATTATAGCAGCTTGGCATCACTTTAGGCAAACACAAGATGCATGATGACTTTTATCTTATGAGCTTAAGATAGACCAACATGGCTTTAGTTGTGCAATGGTTACACTCCCTTGGAGAATTTACTCAAAATTATCAAACTATGGAGCTGAAATTCAAATCATAGAGGAAAGGAAGTGGTTCCATGAGGCATTATAAATGGAGTCCCAAGAGTTGTTTCAACAAAGAGGATGGAGAGATATTTTCGAAGAGAAGTAGCTTTGGTAGCACATTATTTGGTAACAACCACAGTCATTTACAGATGAGAAATTTTATCACATTGACATTCAATCTATTTTAGACAAGCATAGCATAGTGTTAAGTGGCATACCTCTAGGATTGCTACCTAATAGAGGACTTCAAAACAAAGTAGAGCTTGAGTCAAGTTCTAAGCTAGTCATTACTACTCCTTACGGCCATCCTAAAAGGCATAAGGAGAAGATAGAGAAAGCAATCAAAGAGATTTTAGACATGGAACACATTAAACCAAGCTCTATCCCTTTTGCTTCTTCTACAATTTTGGTTAAGAATAAGGATGGCACAATGAGAATATGCATTGATCACAAAGCTCTCAACAAGAAGACAATTAAGAATCAATACACCATTCCCAAGATTGATGAGTTGATAGATGAACTTCATGGGCTAGTTTAATTCTCCAATATCGATCTCAAGTCAATGTACCATTAGATAATGGTAAGAGAGGTTTTCTTGGAAAAGGCTCAAGGGAGATGTTTTCTTGGAAAAGGATCAAGGGAGATGTCCTCAAACACATCAAAGAGTATTACATACCATCAAAACAAAATAGAGCAGGTTTTTCCAACAAGATTAGTGCAGCCCTTATCAATTCCCAGCCAAAAATAGGAGAGCATCTCTATGGTCTTCATCACCAGCCTTCCAAGAGTTTAGGGTAAGGATTGCATATTTGTTGTGGTTGATAGACTCATTAAATATGTTGATTCCTTTGCTATATCTTTTGAGTTCATAGCACTAAAAGTGGTTGGTTTGAATTTCAGAGAGGTATTCCAGTTTCATGGGTTTCCTAAGAACATAGTGAATGACAGGGACATCTTCCTTAGTTTATTTTGACAAGAGCTATTTCACTTGGCAAGAACTGAGTTGATACCAAGCACTAGCTATCACCCCCAAATGGATGGGCAAACAAAGGTTGTGAGTAAGTGTATTGATAGGTATTTGAGAGAAGAAATATGTATTAAAGCAGCAAATAACATGGATCAAATGACTCTATCTTAGAGAGCATTGTTACAATACTTCACATCATATGTCCATTGGTATGACTCAGTTAAAGTATTTATATGGATATGACACTAACTTTTGTGAATTTGGTTATCACAAATAGTAGAATGCCAAGGGCAAAAGACTTGGTCAAGCAAAGCCGAGAAATTTTGAAGTCACTTAAGGAAAATCTCCAACAAGCACAAAATGATGTATGCAGATTGGCAGTACATTAAGAAGACTTTTGAGGTTGGATAAAATGGTTTTTTTGAGGTTGTAGCTTTACATACAATCTTCCCTAAGAAGTGGAGTTGAGAAGCTGAATCCTTGCTTCTATGGGCCTTACAAGATAATGCAAAGGATAGAGGAGGTTTTTTAGGAGCTTGAGTTGACAAAACACAATAGGTTTTGAACAATGTATTTCATGTTACATGTCTCAATAGGGTACTTGGACAGCACATCACTCTTTCAATAGAGTTGTCTCGTTTGGATGATCAAGGTAAGTTGATCTTGGTACCAGAAGCCATCATGGCCAGAAAAGAAAGGAAATTACAAACCAAAAGCTACATGGGAAGGGTCTCTCAACCAAAGATGCTACATGAGAAGATGCAGAGATACTTGAGCATCCAAATCTTCAGAGATAAAAAATTATGAGAAGAACAAACTATCATGTCCCCTTTTTCAAAATTAAAAAAATTGAGAGAACCCATAGCTTATTTCTTCATTTCATATAGGGTAGAGGATAAAGTGAGCAAAGAAATAGAAGTAATATTTTAAGCTTGGCCGAGTAGCTTTATTTTTTTTAAAGGGCGACTTAAATATTATTATTTTATTTAAAAAGTGTTTTAGGAGGGAAAATAGAAATTCATATTAAAGGGCCCAAAAGCAATCTATAAAAGGATGGTGAATTGTTCAAAGGAATCATCCAGTTTTGTTATTGCAATAAAATACTCGTTCCAAAGCTTCAGCATTGATTTTGTAATGTCCTTAGCAAAATCTGACTTTGTTTTCACTTTTCAAGCCTTGGAAATTTCGTCGAACATTTATCTTGAATGCTATCTTTGTTCTGATGTAATTTTCTGTTTCCTTTGTTTGGTTTTGGATTGCTGCTAATGATGCTTGAATGCTTGAAAATAAATACCAAGATGTCTAACAATGTAATGAATGTGAAATGCAAGTATTTTGTACTTTCCTAAGCAATAAGAAGACTGAAACTTAATGCAATATGTAGCTACAGCAACTCTGGCATTTTCACAAACATTTGGCAAACATACTCCAACTCCATGAATTGCTATTGGCAATGTTTCAAAACTGATTACAAACTTCTTGCAGATAATCCTTATAGCAGATTGCACCCAAAAGAGACAAATTTCAATGTCAAGCAAGCATGGCAGCAACTACAGAATCTACAATGCAATTGACTCCACTAGGCTCATACAGCATTCTTTTAAGACAACGATCTATTAAGGAGCTTACTGCAATTACCTTGCTAGTGTTGATGTTATGACAGCGTTCCTTTCATGAAGTAAATGAAGTTACAATATCTGAAATTGCAGATGCAAACTTAAATACAGAATTTTATTTGAAATTGAGAACCTGGATTTGATGACTCCCAGATGATGTTTTGCCAATGCTAAGACGTCTTCCCAAATCCACAATCGATGCTCTCTAAACATGAACCGAGGCCCATAGAGATATTTGCAGCTGCCAATATGATGCGTCCAAGTCTTCTTGACTATCCACGTCACACATAAATACCAAATCGTCTTTTCTCCCAGCGATGACTTTCTTTCTTTGGAAGAGGTGGCTCAAGATAATTACAAGCAACACCCGATAATCTTTGATTGTTTGGCTTCTTTACCAAAGTCGGCTCCCTTGTCTTTAGTGATCATCCCCTATAAGACATTATCAATGAAAATGCCGACACTCTTTAATCAACCAGCTCCCAATGCCTGAAGACAAATGTAAGTTGACTTCTATTCAAGTAGCGATTATTCCTTTTGCAAATATAATCGAACTCAATATATTTTCGATTCTTTATTCCACCTTTGTCTTTTCCTGACTTTGTATATATTTTTCTTTTCTGAATGATATTGAGTTACACCAAGCAGCTCCCGAAAATTATATTACTCACCCTTGGCAAATTCAACACTGCAAGCATTAGCAAGTATTTGATAAAGTCATCTTAATTTGTCTTTTTTTCTGAATTTGTCCTTTTTGTCAACCAAAAATAGCATTCCTTAAGAGAATCGATGTCTCCAAATAAAATCAAGCTTCTCCAATAAAAATTGTCCATACTATATAAAAAGACCTTCAAGTTGAAAGTGTCCTACAAATTATTTTCTTCAATATCGATTCCCTCCTTGCTATCCGAATTTGGCCAAAGGCCACTAAATTTGGCTCCAATGAAGAAGACTGAGAATATCTCCTTCTCTCAAGATTGTTGATCATAGCAATACATCACCTGTTGTATCAATGAAATGATCCTTGCAACAATAAACCAGCTGCTGCAATGAAATAGTGATAGCAACAATACCTCAGCTATTACAACAAGTTGATGCAATAATAAACCAGCTATTGCAACAAATTGATGCAATAATAAACCAACTATTGCACCCAATTAGAACTCCTGCCAGAAGGGCAATACTACATCAGCTATTGCACATGTAAAATCCTCCAATGAAGCACCTGTAGAAACCTTGGATGGATTTCTCAACAACTCCAGCTAGGGCTGATCTTTCACAACCAAACCTGGTACTCTAGAGTCTTCAAACCTTCGAGTAATGCAAGCCTCAGCTTATACCACGCAGGTATGAGAAGTAGAAATAATCCAAGACAGGATCAAAATGGCTTGCAATCAGCTCCTTATAAAGAATTCTCATTCACCTCCAAGAAGCTTCTAGAATAAAATATTATTTTATTCCTTTAAGTGACTTTATGGTTTATTATTTTATTTAGTCACTTTATTAAATTAATTAAATATAAAGTCATCCTTAAGATATTAATTTATTAGAATAACTTTATAAATAATTAATCTAATATTTAATTAAAATAATCAATTAAGCTATCCTTTTGAAATATCATTAATTTGGACAACCTAATCAATTAAATTAATTAAATCATGATACCTCCAATTCGGGAACATGACAGATTTTCATCTTCTCATTCAAAGACAAAATTCATTGGTGTGTGGGAACTTGGATAACGAAAACCCTCTTAATTTTCAATTGGTGTTGGAAGATGAAAACCCTCTTTATCCAAGTGAGGTGATTCCATTTGGGGATCGCATTGGTGCTGAATATTGCAAGCTTAATTCCAAATATGGGAAATTAAGAAGCATTTTGGAGGATTTCATTTGTGATGTTGATTGTCAATAAATTGCACATTTGATTGCTAGGGAAAATTGTCAAAACTCAGAGAAAATTATTTCCATTCAACTACTACGCAGCAACCAAAATAGGCCATGGTTGCTGCCCCAACCTCCCTATGCAGCCACACCATCCTGTCATGCTATACAACTATTGCCATGCACCTGCAATGGCTATACTACCGCCATGAAAACTACCACACCAATCATTCTATTACTTTTTGCCCAATTGCCAGCATTTTCCAGATTTGCAATTCGAATAGCAACACAGAAGACTACAAGTAGCTATTTTGTCATTATAAAATTTTAAATTTTTATTTATTTTTTTCGGCAAATCGCTATCAGAAAGGATAGCACTCTTTGTATTAATTTAAAGCACCAAATTACATGTTTCAGACCTTTTTTACGACCTCAAATTACAAAAACTCCTATTTCTTAGAGGACCTTAATGTCATTGGATGCTTAGATTTTGCTGAAGAAGTTTTCTTCCTTTTCACCTCTGTCCATTCTTGTTCAATTTGAGGGGGAACAAAGCTATTTTGACTAGATAGAGCGTCGCCACAAGCGCTTGCAGCCACTATCACAAATCCTTCACTACCTTTAGAGAGAATTGTAGAGTTTGCAGTTTTTGTAGGTGAACCCAAAATGCACTCCCCGCGAGGGGGAGGGGAGGAAGGAGAGCTTTTCTTCGGAGAGACTAAAGGAGGTACGAAGTCTTTGGGTGGATTGGGGGGAAAGATATAATGTTGAGATTCAGCCCCAATCCACCAAGATGGTTTGAAGTTCCCCACAACACGATCCTTCTGACATTGGGATGATAAGTGTTTCGTTGAGAAACATTTCTTGCATCTGAAAGCTATTTTTTCATAATCAATCAGTTGCCTCCTGCATCTATTACCCACCTTCAGCAAAATCTCGGCAGGAAGACCATTAGCAAAATCCATTTCAACGCAGATGCGAGCACAAGTAGAATTTTGATAGTTGATGGTTTCCTTAGAAGAGCAATGATATTTCCAAAGCTATTTCCAATAGCCCTCAAACAATCTAATTCCCAAAACTGGATAGGGAGATAAGGAAGTCTTACCCATAGAAAAGCAGTAGTAAAAATTTATGTGCGCAGATCAAAATCAAGAAACCATGGTTTCATGCAAAGAAAATCACCTTCGTAGAACCAGGGGCCGTTTTCTAACACCAACTCCTTGTCTTCCTTTGATTCAAATTCCAAAATGAAGAACCCCTTCACACAGGGAAAAATACTGATTTCATCTTCCATGAAAGTCTTCCATTTGTCTGAAACCCATGCGTGCAGATCACATAGTTTCGGCCAAGTTTTCGTGAACCGGCATATCAAAGCATGATCGGACAAAAAACCCTCCCTATCCAATGCCAGACCGTCCAAACACACTTCTGGTGTTGTTGATGAGAGACGAATAGGGATATGCGGACTAAGCTTCGCAGGGGCGCCAAATGCATTGTCCGTGGCATGTGGTGGCTCTGAATAGGGGACCCCGTCACCAGACTCGACAAACGGATGATGCCCTAGCCGCAGGCCATTGCTTGCTCGCTCATTTTGTAGATGTGAGCAACTTGAGAAATGAGATCGACGTATTCCAACGGCGTTAGTAGCGGCAGAGGCACATTGATCGTGCCCTAAACCCCCGTCAGAGCACCACTCCTTATTTACGGATGCCTTGGTTTTACCCGTCAAGGCATGAGCAAAGTTGCAATTCCTTGTGTCTGCACAAAAATCCTTCCTTCCGCCATCAAAATGGCCAACAGATGGAATGGGGCTTGAGAAACCTGAAGCAAAGCGCGGCACAGGAGAACGGGAGTCGGCCATTCGGGAGATCAATATTAATTTAAAATTTTAAAATTATTGAATTTGATTTTCAATTTAGAATATTAGCATATTTTAATGTTTTTCAAACAGTTATAACTAATAAAAAAAAAACAAAGCTCAAGGTTTCATCATTCTATTAATATCATTGTTGTTTAGTATTCTTGTTTATGCCCTATTGTTGCATGGATTTGAATCATCAAAAATTGCATTTGTGATTAAAATTTTGAAAAGAGATATTACATCCTAAGACTTGGAATGACTAAATTAATGCTCTCACATTCCTTCCTTGCCTCAAAAATGAAGAACTTTTTCATGGCTTAAATGCAATCACTCTCTCAAGAAATATGGCAAATGGACTTCTACATTTAATTGCCAATGACCCTACTTAATATGAGTGAAATATAGCTCTTGTTGTGAACTCACTCTTCCACTTTGTTCTTCCTTGCCCAACGAAGGAAGAAGCTCTCTAAGAGAAAGAAGCTACTAGCACATACCCCAATGGGTGTACTTGTCCTAAGAAGGTTACATTTAGGTTCTATTGTTTTGTCCTCTATGGGATGAGTTTGACAACAATCAAACCTATCACCTATCACCCTTATCTCATTATAGATGAAAATCTACAACAATCAAACATGTAGGACAAATTTCACCATGACCAAACCCATCACTGGTACTTGGTCCTTCAATTTGTAAGGGTCATAACATTTGCAAATGAACTTGAAATGAGGTGTTTCATTTTTTAATTTGCATAAATTTTCAAGAGGAGCCCACATGTATTAAAAACAAAAAAAACACTTAAGAAAACTTCATTATGCATGTTTTTGACCTTGCAACAAAAGTGCATTTTACGTGCTACTAGCTATCTAGCTATCTCATATGATCTAAGTAAATGTCCTAAGAAAATTGGATTGCACCTTCCTAATTAGATGGATTTTGTTCCCACAAAAGCTTATAAGTATCAAATCAGGAAAAGTAAGGATCTTGTTGGCATTTCAATTAGCACCTCTGGAGTGCTTATTGGAAACGGACAGCTATGCACAGTACGTAATGACTGCTCTTCAAATTATGGGGGGGAAGCTCCCTCTTGTTTATTGATGTTTGCGTAAAAGTAAAATGGACTAAGTATTCCTATCTTTTTACTCAGCGGGCAGGACACAACAGTGCATAAACACAATGCGTTGCAGCTAAGGTTTTCTCTGGTTTCTGCAGATCTTAACTACAACTAAACTAGTTTTTAATCTATCCTATCACCTCAAGGTAAACAGAGCATGAGGGCATAGGAGCGAGAATGGATTCGTTGGATCGCTTGGTCCGACCATCTTTCAAAATGTGTCTAAGGCTCTGAACTCTCAAATTTTAAGCTGGAATAAGGCTCTATGCAAGTAATCACTCTTTATGGTGAACTGAATCACAGGATTGCCCAGGAGGAGGAACCCCTGTCTGAGGTGTAGGCTAGGATGCAACTCACTAGAAACAACAAAGTACGATGAACTGGCTAACAAGATTCCCGAGGAGGTGACGACACTTGTCCAAAGTATAGGCTGAAAAACAGATCATTACAGAACATCAAACAACAATCATTAACATCAAAATACCGAAGGAGGTGACGACACCTGTCCAAGGGGGAGATTGAAACAACAGATTGAAAGAACAAGACATTGAAATAACTTGAATCTTTCGATCAAATCGCATGTGCCTTTTGATTTATATCTTCAAACTTTCTCCACGAATTACAAAGGTTTGGGACAGCAAAGGTATGAAATCATACACAATTGCTTATCAAAACCAAACAACTCTCATCCAAAAGTGAGCAAATATAGACTTGCAAACTTATTGACACAATGGCGCAACAATTTTGCCTAGTAAATAAAGGTTACAAAATAATGAGTAAAGGCTCTTATTTATAGAAACTCAAAGGAGTAGGCAACCCTAAAACCTCCTTGAGTTAACAATCAATTCTCGCCAATCTGCAAGATTTATTCCTATGTCTAAAAGTAGGTGAGCAAGCAGTTAACTGGAAATCTACTTCAGTTAACTGAAACTAAACTAAAAGTGAACTCAAATTACAAAATGTGCCTCCAAAATAGAGATCCACAATTAGTGAAGATCTGAGATAGACATCCATAATTGGTGGGATCTGACATGCATGATCAATGGGACAGGGAGTTAACTTGGAATGAGGCATCAAGTTAACTCCTGTCACCACTAATGCTATTTTGAAGGGTAGGACGTCCTAAGTGGGTGCTTTACACCTCACCACCTCCAGTCAACAGTTCCTTAATCTAGTTGTTGACTTCTTCTGCCTCTGAACAATTAATGCTCTATAGGATGATGACGTGGTGTTTCAGCATCTCTTCACCATTTGCAAGCTGCTGTTGATATTCTATACACTTTGCAATTGTGTCATCCAGCTTGGTGGACATGGCTACAACCTTACTCAACTTGCAACCAACAAGGTCATCATAAAGAGTGCTACGGATGAGATCCTGGAACTATTTTTGCACTGCGCCTAGCTCAACGTATGCACCTCCCTCGTGCTGTTAAAGGCAAGGGATAGATATTACCAACGTTCTTGCGAAGTTGATAACACCTGCCACAATTTGTGTCATGTCTCCCAAATTGCAACACTAAAAGGTCAAAACCCAAACATTAGAATACAAATAAATAAATATTAAAAATATAAATATAAATATTAAATTATTATAATATTATAAATATGTAAAGAAAACTAATCTAAAACTAAATATTGGTAATTTAAATATTATTATTATAATCATCATAATCTAATAAATATTAAATAAAATATATAAAACTAACATAAATAAATATATATTATATTAATATACAATGTGTAAATACAAAATAAGGAAATACAATTACAAAGAAAAAGATTAAGGGCAGCAACTAATAGTGGAAAGAGGCAGCAATTAACAAAGGGACATCATTATGATTAAAAGCTACCTCCCTATGAATATACGTATCCCTTCTTGGGGATATAAAATGAATTAAATGAGTTTGGGTAAAAGAGCATAGGACAGGAGAAATAAAAATAAGAGCTTTGCATTATATTTTGGTATAACAGCCAAAACACATGCGAATATGAAGCAGATAAAGCATGTCACAACCCTCCTAGAACTTAATAAGTTATGGTATTGATGACATGGTCGTTATTTCCGTTATTGAAACATTATCCTTCTTATGAATATGAATTAAAGGATTTAATAATTGTTCTAGTTTATTTTATCTCTTGGCAAATGAATGAAATGATGGATGATTATTTAATTGCGTAAATACAACTATAGATGATGTTGTTACGTATATCAATGAGAAACAATATGATAAGAATAGTCTAACTCTGGCTTTTGGTGTCAAGTGATTGCAGGACCATCAACACAAGAAAAGAAAAGGGATTGTCATCAGGGAGAGGACACGGTTGACGAGGATCCGATTGTTGTCAAACTCTGGGAAGCAAATGACGACACAAAAGGATCTTGGCCTTGGTAAAATAAATAATAAATAATAAACCTTAAAAAGAAAACTTTTGATATTTTCACTTTATAAGGAATTATAAATATTATGATAACAACTTTTAAAGATTTCAAATAAATTAAAGCCCGAATCTAATTAGGGCGAAATATAGTTAAGCGGCCAAATGAAAGAAACGCATTTGGTAGTGGTTGCGCGGGGTAAGGAGAGAGAGGAGAGCCGATGAATGGAAACCAAAACGCATCACCAGAGCATCGGCTTGCATGGTAACGCCCTGCATTCAAGAGGCTCGATGGGGAAGGCGAATGGGCATCCATTTAAACATCGACCTCAGCTGGGAAAGGGGATCCATCGGTTCTTTCAATATTTTTCTTTTGGTCTTCGTCGTTTGAGCCGGATAGGAGATACCAAAATCTTCCGCCAAGGTTAGGGTTCGGTCATTTCCTGTGTTCTGTTTGTTCTTTCCGCTGGAATCGGGTGGGGAAAATCTGTCTGAAGCGAAGGAAATCTTCAAACGCCTTTCTCTTCCTCTATTCCTCCGAGGAAATCTCCGGTGGCTCGCGATTCGCTTTCGGGAAGCGAGTAAGGCAGGATACGGGCCAGTGGCAACATCAAATAACTTTATCAGGCACGTGCATAACCAAATTTCTCTTCCATCTCACATGCGTGGTATTTTTATTTATATAATTTCTTCTGCATAATGGTCGAATATGAGAATAATTCGCATTGATCTTCTTTTAGATTATATCTACCATTTTTCCTCAATCTGGTCTCGGTTTGAACTCTATGGTTGTAATTTTCTTTTCGTCAGTCCAAGTTTGACCCGTAACTCTTGTTCTGATTAAGAATGCCGTCTATTCTTCCTTAGCCAAGGTCTTAGTTCAATAGTAAGAACTTGAAACAGCGTTTCCCTCCTTGTCATTTTGTTACCCTCACACTATCTTTATCCAATAGCGACGGCCAAGGAAGCTTCCTGCGTCTTATGACTGATAAACTTTCGTCAATCCCATGAAATGGTAACTGGTTCCTGCGTGTTTCATAATCTTTAATTTTTTTGATGATCTGAACGGTTCACCAGAACAGAATATAGCCGAGACTATATATATTTTCTTTACATAAATCTGGAACAATTTTATTACAAACATAAAACCCTAATCCTGGACTGTCACGAAGACTAGTAGGGTATTTCTATCAGATTTGAACATTATCTCTTTTTGAAGGATAATCGATAAATTCTTATTTGAACCAATGAGATTATTAACAACAGTAAGAACTTAAACTTGAATATTTGATGTTCTTGAATATAGAAATCTGAAACATACCTAGTGTAAACTTAATGAGCAAGGATGCGTGCTGACGGCACAATGATGCCACAAATAATTAATAGAAAAATCCTTGGCCAAGGTAGATGCCCGTTTGGCAATGTCAGCTTCCATGGCCAGATATACCCTGATCAGGATGATTCTTCTGATAGGAGGTACCTATAGAGGGAGGATCGATCAGTGGTATAGGTTCGTGGACATCAGGCTCAGAGAACTGATAACAATTGATCCTCGTTAATTGACCTCGTGAAGGGCGGGTTCTTCAGTTGAAGAAACTCGGGAGACCAGCAGGTCTTGGTTGGGCGGTAAAGCCCCTGATGATGATTTCTTTTCCTTTCTGAATAGTATTGCCAATGAAGATGGAGTCAAATGTAAAATTTCTCTTCTCGCTCTATTTCCAGGTACAAAGATCTGAATGTTTACTATTTGTTGAAATAATATTCATCTTGAATTTTGAGCAATGTCCTTTTAGCTGAAATTATCATTACTTGTTAGTTATTGTTAAATTATACTGCTTAGTTGAATTCTGCAAGTTAGATGTAGAAAATTTAGATAACCGTTGTATGTAAACCCTAGAATGGTAGTTATTTATTTCATGACAATTTGAAACTGTTTTTGAAAAATCAGTTAGATACATTGGAAAACTCTTGATCCCTTGAAAACAATTAGTTTCAGTTCAGCTGATGGTAGTTACCAGTTAACTCTTCTTAACCGTAGATTAGTTGGTTGTTACACGCCTTACGTATATATGATCTGCAGCAGGTATAAGTGAATGATAGAAGGAAGGATTATGATACAAATAAGAGCAGATGGAAATGAATATATTGTTCAATCAGAAATCTGGAAAAACAGCAATTGGAAGAGAAGAATAAAATATATTGTCAAGGATATATTTCAACTGTAAGTTTAGATAGTTTTAATATAATAATATAATAATATATATGAATATATATATATATATATCATAGTTACGAGACTCGAACTCGGCGAGGGTGACTCGACTCGGGGACTCGGGGACTCAGCACTTGGACTTGGCGCAGACTCGGCAAAATGAAAAGAAGTTGAAAAAACCCTAGAAATTTAGAGATTTTTAAGGATTTAAAACTTGTTTCAAGCACCCTTTATTGAATACAACACAAATAAAAGCAAATTTGATCACAGGCACAAGTATACAACGATCACATAAGTATAAAGTACACAAATTGTAGTTGCGCTACTGAAGGAAATAGCATACTTAGATATATAAAATTAGTCAAATGTATACAAAACTCATGGAATATGAAATCCATGACATCAAATGTTCCATACAAATATGAAATATCAAAACAATAGCTATAAGTCTATGACTCTATGGCATATTGGAGCCAGCATCCTTCCTACGAAGGCGTCTAAGGGTCCTGGATGATGTTGCAGCTGCAGCCATAGTCTCTACCTGTGTCTGACTCTCCATGCCACTCTCACCAACAGTAGCTATGTCTCCTCGTGCTCTAGCCTCCTCCTCAGCCATGGCTACAACCTCAACCTCTCTCTCTGCCTGGTCCACGCAATCAAGGTCCTCGTCACTAAAGACTGCATCTGTAGCCTCAATGATCCACTCAGACTGTGGATCAACCTCCTCTAGACTGATCGGGGCTTTGTCATGGTCAAAAAGCTTCTTGTATCTGAGCCGAAGGTTGTATTGAACATATACCAAGTCATTCATCCTCTCCACTGTCAATCTATTGCGCTTCTTGGAGTTGAGGGGCAATTTCCCTAATGGGGTTTAGGGGCAGTGCCCTTTGTGGGGGTCTAGGGGTAGTGCCTCTAGTGGGGTCGAGGGGCAGCGCCCCTTGCGGGGGTTTGGGGGCAGCACCTCTAGCAGGGTTGAGGGGCAATGCCCCTTGTGGGGGTCTGGGGGTAGCGCCCCCAATAGGATCAAGGGGCAGCACCCCTTGCGGGGGTCTGGGGGAAGCAACCCCAATGGGATCAAGGGGCAACGCCCCTTGCCGAGGTCTGGTGGCAATGCCCCCAGCGGGGTCAAGGGGCAGCACCCCTTGCGGGGGTCTAGGGGTAGTACCCCCAGTGGGGTCAAGGGGCAATGCCCCTTGCCCCCAGCGGGGTCTAGGGGCAACGCCCCTCGCGGGGTCCCAGGGCAGCCCAAATCAAGACCTCCAAAACCATACAAACCTTCATGGCGTACATCATTTTGCATTCACAATAAGTAAAAAAAAAAACAAGTTTTAACTTTAAATTTCAAGTAATTTTTTGCACTTTTCAAAGCCTACTTGTTGCTGAGTCCTGCTAATAAGACTCTCCTGGACTCAGCAAGTCCAGCTAGGACTCGGCCGAGTCCTAGTCCAAGCCCCCAGGACTCGGCCAGGGTGACTCGACTCGGGACTCACCGAGTCCTGGCGAGTCCTAGCGAGTCTCGTTACAGTGATATATATATATATATATATATATATATACTATTTACATAATGATATATAAATATTTATTAGAAATAATAATGAATACATATTTAATAGAAATAATGATATATATATTTATAAATTGAAGTCAATTAAAAATGATGATATATATATACAATTATTGCAATAATAATGCTTGTAGCAATTATTGAGCCTTATAAGTAATTACGATCTTAATATAAAAGCTGAATAGATTAAATATTTATGATCAATCGAATGTAAGATTGAAGGTGACTAAGGAATAAAGAGTCATGGGAAGACACAGCCAATCAGGTGATGTACTCACTTAGCAATAATATTTAGCATATTTTGGATATAAGAAATTAACATAGCTAATCTCTAATTATTGATGTAATGCTTTCTTTAGTGTTATCATGATGGAATGATATTAATATGGACTTAAAGAATCAATGATAAATGAAAATGTATTTAATTGTTGCTAGACTCATTAACTGCATTATAATGGGCCTCATTGCATACACTATTAGGGGAATACACATACGATAATAATTTAAGGAATTCACTCATAGGACTGCATTTAGATTTGTTTGATGCTAAATCTTATATTTGATAAACTGTATTATCATGATTAGAAAATAAGATCATAAGAATGGGCATGAATATATTAACTGGCTACATCTACTTGTGCATAGTTGATACATTTCCTTAAATACATCTCATTTGGTTATATGCTCATGCTCATACTCATAATGCATAATGAATATAGATGGAACTATAATAAGTGCATTTTCATATGACTGTACAAAGATTGCCTGCTTCGTGTTTGTTACCCTATTAGGATGGGGGAAACATTCACCAAGTGGTTTGCCTAAAAACCCCACCCTCAGGCCCGTAGGCCCAAGGCAAGGGTTTGGTCATGAAGGCTGGGGGTCCCACCTTAGATTCTACTACATAGAGGGGTGGTAGGCCTTAGGCCCTTGGTCCTTAGGGTTTCCCTCCTCTCCTAATAGGGCCAGTGTCTTTTGAGGTACTGCCATGTGTGGAGATTGCAGGTACTAAGCCGTTGGGAAAGGAGGATTGTGGTGAACAACCTCCCGTGCCTAACACGAAAGCTTCAGAGTGGATCCACCTATGGCACTCCTCTTATGTCCGCATAACTACATTTATGATTATGTTTATATTTTGGATATCTAAATATTAATGCTAATAGATACACGTGTATGTGGAAATGTTGTTAATAGGGTGAATGCAGATTTCATTCCAGGATTATTTGAGCTAGTTGCCTACTTGCTTGAGCTGGTTGCTCGTATGCTTGAGCTACTTTCCTATGTGCTTGAGCTACTTGCCTATGTGCTTGAGCTGCTTGAGCTACTTGCTTGTGTGTTTGAGCTACCCGCTTGCTTGCTTGAGCTACTTGCTTGTGTGCTTGAGCTACCTACTTGTCTACTAGAGCTAGTTGCTTACTTACTTGACCTAGTTGCTTGTGTGCTTGAGCTACCTGCTAGTCTACTTGAGCCAGTTGCTTGTGTACTTGAGCTACCTGCTTGTCTACTTGAGCTAGTTGCTTGCATGCTTGAGCTACCTACTTGTCTACTTAAGCTGGTTGGTTGGTTGCCTGAGCTACTTGTTTGCTTGCTTGAGCTTGGTTGAGCTACTTGAGTGTTTGCTTTGATTTTTTATTGTACTAAGTCACAAACTCTAATTCGTTGGTTTTGGGAGCTATGGAGAAATAGTATAACTTAAGAATATCAGTCAATACATTGTCCTCATAACTAGAATAACCATCACTTTGGTTAAAACTTCCAACTCCTATCAAAGCTAATAACATCACCATAAGGAGAAACATCTTAAAATTACGTATCTTTGGTTATGATTGCTTGAGGGAAAGCAATCTTGGGCGGGGTGGACTGTCATGTCCCCGAAATTGCAACCCTAAAAGGTCAAAACCCAAACATTAGAATACAAATAAATATTATAAATATGTAAAGAAAACTAATGTAAATATAAATATTAGTAATTTAAATATTATTATTATAATCATCATAATCTAATAAATACTAAATAAAATATATAAAACTAACATAAATAAATATATATTATATTAATATACAATGTGTAAATACAAAATAAGGAAATACAATTACAAAGAAAAAGATTAAGGGCAGCAACTAATAGTGGGGAGAGGCAACGATTAACAAAGGGACATCATTATGATTAAAAGCTACCTCCCTATGAATAGACGTATCCCTTCTTGGGGATATAAAATGAATTAAATGAGTTTGGGTAAAAGAGCATGGGACAGGAGAAATAAAAATAAGAGCTCTTCATTATATTTTGGTATAACAGCCAAAACACATGGGAATATGAAGCAGATAAAGCCTTACGTATATATGATCTGCAGCAGGTATAAGTGAATGATAGAAGGAAGGATTATGATACAAATAAGAGCAGATGGAAATGAATATATTGTTCAATCAGAAATCTGGAAAAACAGCAGTTGGAAGAGAAGAATAACATATAGTGTCAAGGATATATCTGAACTGTAAGTTTAGATAGTTTAAATATAATATATATATATATATATATTACATAATGATATATAAATATTTATTAGAAATAATGATGAATACATATTTATTAGAAATAATGATGAATACATATTTAATAGAAATAATGATATATATATTTATAAATTTAAGCCAATTAAAAATGATGATATATATATACAATTATTGCAATAATAATGCTTGTAGCAATTATTGAGCCTTATAAGTAATTACGATCTTAATATAAAAACTGAATAGATTAAATATTTATTATCAATTAAATGTAAGATTGAAGGAAGGCAACTAAGGAATAAAGAGTCATGGGAAGACACAGCCAATCAGGTGATGTACTCACTTAGCAATAATATTTAGCATATTTTGGATATAAGAAATTAACATAAATAATCTAATTATTGGTGTAATGCTTTCTTTAGTGTTATCATGATGGAATGATATTAATATGGACTTAAAGAATCAATGATAAATGAAAATGTATTTAATTGTTGCTAGACTCATTAACTGCATTATAATGGACCTCTTTCCATACACTATTAGGGGAATACACATATGATAATAATTTAAGGAATTCACTCATTGGACTGCATTTAGATTTGTTTGATGCTGAATCTTATATTCGATAAACTGCATTATCATGATTAGAAAATAAGATCATAAGAATGGGCATGAATATATTAACTGGCTACATCTACTTGTGCATAGTTGATACATTTCCTTAAATACATCTCATTTGGTTATATGCTCATGCTCATACTCATAATGCATAATGAATATAGATGAAACTATAATAAGTGCATTTTCATATGACTATACAAAGATTGTCTGCTCCGTGTTTGTTACCCTATTAGGATGGGGGAAACATTCACCAAGTGGTTTGCCTAAAAACCCCACCCTCAGGCCCATAGGCCCAACGCAAGGGTTTGGTCATGAAGGGTGGAGGTCCCACCTTAGATTCTGCTGCATAGAGGGGTGGTAGGCCTTAAGCCCTTGGTCCTTAGGGTTTCCCTCCTCTCCTAATAGGGCCAATGTCTTCCAAGGTACTACCATGTGTGGAAATGCAGGTACTAATCTGTTGGGAAAGGAGGATTGTGGTGAACAACCTCCCGTGCCTAACATGAAGGCTTCAAGGCACATCCACCTATGGCACTTCTCTTATGTCTGCGTAACTACATTTATGATTATGCTTATATTTTGGATATCTAAATATTAATGCTAATAGATACATGTGTATGTGGAAATGTTGTTAATAGGGTGAATGCAGATTTCATTCCAGGATTATTTGATAAAGAGAATGTTCCTTGCGAAAGAAAAAAACTCTAAACCTAATCAAGAAAGGAATTCTACAACAAGGTCGGGTAAGAACATTACAATTTGTTGGTACTCGATCAATTCCACAGAATTGGCATCATAGGCTTTCACCTTGTATGTCGGCTATTCCTTCCAAGCACAAAGATGTCGCTTGTCCTCTACAATGGTAACTGATTGGTATGCAAGTTGTAAATCTAAGACCGTGATCTCATCCCCAGGCCTCTTCTCTGCTACCTTTTGCTCTAACTGTTGTATCTCTGCACAAAGTTCATGAGCTTTGTTCCTTAACTGGTATAGTTCTGCCAGTAAACACCATCCTCTAACGACAAATTCTTCCACTTGATTCCTCAAGTGTTTTCCATATAAGATCAGCTGGTGATGATTTTGCTCCGTGGGGAGGTCTAGCATCTCTCGTGGCAAAGTAGAGATGTTTGGTGTACTGTGCATCAAGCTAGATATGTAGAGTCTCAACTATTGGTTTTCAGCCTTTAAGGCTGATTTGTCTCTGCCGTCCTTAGCCATTCTTTCTTGAACACTCACTGATGTGATTCCAAGAAGATCTGCCTCCACCTGACGAGTGGTCTTACCGAGGTTGACTGTCGACAATGTGAAGTCATCAACCTCTGCCTCGTGTGCATTCCTATCATCAGGCGGCACAGTTGTCTCTATGATAACTTCATTGTCATCATTCCTTCCTACGTGGACTTGCTTCTTCAGCTTCTTCACTGGCATGTCTTGAGGGACATGGTCGAATTCTATGAAGTCCAACTAGTAGGATGGCCTTTCTCTCTTCCTTCCAAGGAGGCTCTCAAGCCAAGATGAATCCTGACTAGCCTGGCTAGAAGAAGGAATGTTAGCCCCTTGAATGCCTAACGAATGAGATTGTGTTGCAGTATCTCGTGGTGGAGAGTCCATGTCATTGGGGACTGGTGACTGCTGCGATGGCTGTGAAGGAGGTTCTGCTTCCACCATTGGCACTATATCAGCTGCAGTTGCTTCCATCATGGGCTTTGTTTCAGCTGTGATTGTCTCAATCACTGGCTCAACTACAGATGTTTCCATGACTGTCTCAGGTATGATTGTGGTTGTCTCCACATGTACCTCTTGCTATTTGTGTCAACAATTTGTGTTCTTACCCTTGTGTGCCTTAACATTCTCATTCCTTTGGGAGGGTTACTCCATTGCTTTTGTTCAGGCTTCTTCCTTGACGTGGAAGGTAGTGAAGGATGAATCGGTGGCGGCTCTGTGCAGGGAATTACTACCTTTCTTTTCTTCTTGCTGTCCAAGTAGAGTTGTGTTGTACCCAAACCAATTTTTTTGCTTCATTAAGGCTTTTCGCTTAAAATGGTCTAAATCTTGTAAAAGTGAGGACAAAACTCAATTTTTGGGCAAACTAAGTATGGGCTTTAGTCAATTTGATGTCGAGAAGATACTGGTAAAATTTGAAAATTTGAAAATTGTGGTTTCCAGCACCCTATTTTAGGTCGCAAAATGAAATATTCCCCTTAACTTTTTTCCCCAAAATTAGACACACAAATCAGCAACCAAACACTGATTAGCGTTAGCTCCAAAAATGCAAATCAGCAAAGAAGATAACTCTAACCAAGAATGTTCACCAAGATCCCAATGTGGGCGAGATGATAGCATATGGTCAGAGGATCGTTAGGCATAAACAGAGCTGAAAGTACAATTCATCTGCTGATGCAGGCATCCACAAGCAGTGGGAATACTCCACTTATTCAATGGGTGAGTTTACAACAATTATTAGGCGGCAAGCCAGCCTTTAAATCCACTCTTCCACTTATTAACGTGGGGGGAATACTGTCCACACAACCACTTATTTTGTGGGGGGAATTTACAATCAAAAAGATGTTTATTCTACAACTCAACCACTCAATTGTGGGAGTGTAATCAAGTATAAATTGCAGCAATAAAATGAAATAGCTGTTAGTACTACTAACTAGCTTTACAATGAATAGAAATAGCTGCAAATAAGAGAGATAAGCTTCTAGAATGTTCTTTATCCACACTGGCGGTAAACCATCCAGGGGTTACATATATGAGAGATTAATCATAAGATTTTGCAGCTAATTAAATGACTGGAACAGTACTACTGTTTACAGTCTTACAATGATAAACAACTGCAATTTTCAAGTGTTATTACAATCTTTACAAAGCACAATGAAATAGAAGATTTTTCCACTTGATATCCTCTCAATTAATGAAGCTTAAAACCAAAATCAGAATACTGAAGCAAACTGATATAAAAATCAGCAATCTGGAAATGATTATCAGCAAACTGAAAACACATAAAAATAATCACAACTCCTTCACAATACCTCCAGAAGATGAAATATAGCTTGCAAAAGCTCTTGAGAAGGTTGGCGCCCAATTCACAATGATAAAATAGCATCTAAACTCAACCATTAATTTATGCACGAATCCCAATGCTCTCCAAAAAGGTACGGCCTCCTTGCAAGGGCGATTTTGCTTAATAAAATCTGAAACTTGGAATTAAATTTTGATAACCTCCAAATATGGTCGCCTCTATTATAGAAATGCAATGATCAAATACCCAGAACCAAATAAAATTCATACTAAAAGCTGTATACAAAAATCACTTTCAGCCATGATAAACCAGCAACATAAAAACTGGAAATATCTCACCAAAACTCCACAATAATGCTCAATATGTACTTCTGGATGAAGCACACTCTCAATCCACCACCTAGGGAACCATAGTTGCAGGCCCGAAGAATGGAATAAATTTGCTAAGCTTTCCCTTAGCCGGATTCTGGATTCATTCCAGCAGCGTAACTTTGCTCTTCAAAAATATGCATAATCAGCTCTTCAAACAGCAGCAAATAAACTTCGTCAAATTCCAAGAAGTTGAATCACTTCAACTTCCAAAAGGGATGCCACCTTTTTGCATTTTACTTTTTGAAATAATATAATATTACTCAACCTCCTTTTCACTTTGCAACAATAAAGCATTTAATAAATTATTAAATGCACAATTGACCCCCTTAATGGCCCCTCTTTTAAAACAACATGAAGTTATTACTCCTAGGCGTGGGGTACAACTGAGAAACATGAAATTTGACTAAGTATAAAAACTCAGTCCATGGAGATAACCAAAACCAATGCCAATACTGAAACTGATGGATAGCAAGATGACTTGAGTTGAGCTGCTGATGATGCTACTACCAAATTTAGACTTACTAAAAATAGCCAACTGCTATAAATAGTAAGTTCACATCAAAACAATAGATAGCCAAACTGAACACTAACCTGCAAAGGATTGAACTGCTGCTAGACAGATACTGCCAAAAGATAGACTTGTTAAAAATAGCAACTGCTATAAATAGTAAGTCTGCACAACATCCTCTGAACGCCAACTGAGCAATATCTGAAAGAGGAAACCCTAATTTTCCACCTCAGCTTAGCCTACGGATTTCTAGAAATAGGCTAAATCCTATTGAAGAGTGTAGGGCCAAAATGGGGACATTACACAAAACCCTAAAAATTGAAACTTGTCAGAATTAGCTGAAATTAATTTCAATTGCCTTATTTCACATCACGATCACAGTGGTGAAGTCAGTTTTAGTTAAAAGCCAGTTTAAGCCTGGTGGGTAGTTTTCACTTTTTCAGGAGAAAATTTCAGACCTTTGAGGTCATCAATGGCAGTTGGCCAGTACCAGGTGTCAAAATCTAAGCCTAAAACTCAAAGCAGAAAATTCTGTGAAAAAAGATGCTGAAAAAGATGCTTCATGACGGAGGGGATTTTCACATGGTGAAAAGTGCAAAAAATATTCTAAGTCTGGAAATACTATGCCTTGCTATGTGGGAGAAGCTTGCACAATCCACGTGCAAGTCAACTTTGCAGTGTCCATACACGTAAAAATGGTCAAATACAATCACGCACATGTATCAGTGGCAATGATACTACTAAGCAGTCAATTCAGCAAGCGTCACAGTGTTCACAAAGCACGAAATCGAGGAAATTATCACTTCCAAAGTAAATTTGCACCCCTGTAGCTCAAGGGCGCCCTTCAATTTGAAGGCTCAAATTCAGTTGTTTCTGGTTGCAAATACATTCATTCTCTTCAGAATTTTGTCATCTTTCCAACAAGCTATCAAGCAAGTCCATCTGAGTTGCAAAACCTCGGCAACTGAAGGTAGAAGTAGAAGATACAGAGAATTTACATATCACAGAGACAATCAAATTTGCAGTTTCTGCGCCCCTGTAGCCCAGGGGCGCCCTTGAATTAGACTTGTCAGATGATGGAATTTGCAAAATTCATTTCTGAGGGATCTTTTTTGATTTAACCCAGCTCCACAATGCATCCATTCGCAAGTCCGTGAGACATGTTGAGTGACCGTGATAGTTGTTCTAGCGAGCACATAAAACAGAGGGAAAATAAAAGTGAAAATATCAAAATGTAACTCTACAAGCGAGAGGCGCCTAGCCTTTGGGACAGCTAGATGAAGCTTTCAGCAGTTGTCATCTTCATGAGATTTGTGCAGAATCCTTCTAGCTATCCAGTGAATCCAACCGTCAGCCCTCGGGATCAATCAAACACCCGTAGATGAAGACTCGGCAAAAAATGTTGAAGGATGAAAACAAGCAAAAAATTGGCTAAGTATGGAATTTACATACTTCCTTGAAAAAGGTGCCCTTTTACTGGAGGTCTTAGAAGCAATTTTCAAGCTTCGTCGCATCCAAGAAATCCTTTTCAAAGATTTGCTTTTTCCGGAAATTCCTTTGCATGGTAGAGGAAAAGAACTGTATTTTGAAAAACGAAGGATCTGGGTTGGCTTAGAATCATCTTCTGCACAAAACCCACGTTTCAGTTTTTCTTGGCAAAAATTGTCTCAAGTAGGCAGCCGTCATTAGGGCGGGTACATTTGTGTTAATGGGAAGTTGCTATTGCCAACATACAAAAGAAGTTCCTAAGAGTCAGGCCTCACTCACATAAGAAGCCTAGAGAACTTGATAACAGATTAATTGAGAGGTGGATTTATTATCATGTAGAGCATTTTAATAGCATTGATGTGGGAGCACTTATAATGCATTGAACATCGTAACAATCATTCTGACCGAAGCATAGGATTGGATGGGTAGAGCATTTTAATAGCATTGATGTGGGAGCACTTATAATGCATTGAACATCGTAACAATCATTCTGACCGAAGCATAGGATTGGATGGGTATTTCTCAGAACACATGCATTGCCTCGTATGCTGGACGGGTATCTTAGGAGCACGGGAAGGCTTATATGTGTCCCGCCTATTGCTCTTTATAGGCATTTATTGGCCAACCTACACAAGCATATAACAAGTAAGAAGATTCGGGAAAGGCATCCAGTTTATGGTGTCTAGACTATATACTTAGTACCATTATAATTATAATGTATTTATCAAACTATGTACCCTCCTTATTTCATCAACATATACACCAGTTTTATACAAACATATAGAAGACAAATATCAAGTCAATTATAACATTGAAGGTTACTCTTGATCTATAATGTCCCATTTTAACCAATAGTTGCAACCTAAAGAAATAATGTTGATAGCATGATAAATTTAAGGAAAGCTAGATGTTACATACAATGACATTGCAGAATGCAAAGACAAGATTGAGAAAAAGAGAGATTGTGGAGCATTCAAGCTACATAGACTTGAACATTACCACATAAGGGTATATTCATCGAGAATTGGAGACATGTTGAAGTGGATCATAGGAGTCTTAATTCCATAGTCCTCCAGCATGTTCATCGGGCTTAAAAAAAATATATACCTCCACAACTATCGTTATGTGAGGGAGGCAACAATATAAGCATCAAGCTTCCAGAACGAATTGTCTTTCTCTGTCCCATCTGTCTTTTGGCTTTGTGGGAGACCTGTGCATTGAAAGAATTATTGAGTCGAGATATTGTTAACAGCAGATGTCAAAAGCCAAGCAAGAAAAGACTTAAAGTACAATATTCATGGAGATACTCAGTGAAGCAATGGACTGAATGTGATTTATCGAAGATTGAAGGAGACGGTAATTAGAGGAAGATTTGGCCAATAGGCGTAAGGAATATAAGAAGTTGAAAGAGGCCTTCGCAGAAGAAGTCATTCTTTGGTGCCGTTCTTTCCTATGACTGCCGCCATCAGAGACTAAAAGGAGTCAAAGAGAAAATACTTGAATGTATGTGTCGATTGGCATTCTGTTGACATCTTGGTGCCACTAATTAATATCTTTGAATCTGGTATAGAAGCTATCAAGCCAGTCTGAAGTAATATAAGGGAGATGAGTGATGTGTCGAAGTTTTATATTGATTTCATAGGTGTCTTCATTTACCGGGAGCAGCTTTTTGTAATTTGCTATTAAAAAAACATATTGGGAGCAGCTTATGTGGTAACTAAGCTGCTATTGAATAGTCATGGAATAATTTAAAGAAGCCGCGCTTATTCATGGAGTGTTTAATGATTCAAGAAGAGTCGGGAAGTTATGAGGAGTCGTTCCAATAAAGAAACCACATCAAGGAGCTTATGTGGATGAGCCGCTGAAATTGTCAGAGAAATAGAAGTCATCATAGTTGGTGCCACCTTTGTTGAATCGTGGTTATTCCAAAGGCCTCTGAATATATTATTTATGAAGTTGTCTTTAAACTGCCACCTCTTTAAGGAGCTTGAGCTGCTTGAGAATAATAGATCAGTTATAAGTCTGTCCATGTCAATGCCTTCGCAGCTTTCTGGAGAGTGCAAGGAGGAATTAATAATGCTAAGGGAGAATTACCATATGCAAGTCCGGGATTCTAAGGGACGAAATAAAGGATCAATGTCCAAATCAAATAAAGATCAGTTAAAAGATAATAATTATCAAATCTAGGAATTAAAAGGCCACAATTAATGTTTATGCAAACCGTAACTAATAATTAACTAAAGGTGTCACATCGATTCAGATGGGTTGATCAAGAGACGCATCCTCTCTATTCAGGAATAAAGATATAAATGAAGGTTATGGAGAAAGATATAAGGAATGGACATCAGGATAGAGATTTCAGTAAGCAGATTACAGATTCATGAATGGAATAGTTATGGAAGATATGCACACATATTGAGCAATAGATCTGGAGTCCTCATAAGAGTCGATCAGCTATCTGTTAGATGCATTCATAAATTGTCCCAAGTTTGGGACAACATCAAGAACAAATCACATGCATATATGGACAAATTTTAGAAATAGTGAGTCAGTAGAGGTCAGAACCTCTAACCTGTTCAGAAGCACGATATTAAACTGTGGAATCAGAAACAACCAATTATAACCTCTTATCTAATTTATATTCATAATCTAGTCTATGAATTAGACTATATAATTTAAAGATTCATATCGCAAACTTATTTAGTTAATCAGCTATAGACCAAGGGTGCATCATTGTGCTATCTTTTAAGTCTATTGATCATTGACATATCTTGATATATAAATCTATGATAGTAAGTGCAAGGTGTTAATCGTTGACAACAGTTTTACATTGTCAACTCTTATCGGATTTTATCGTTAAACCTCCAAACTTGGCCACAAGTCATTACATTTCCTTCATTCTCAATCATTGGTACTTTAAGAGAAGACTTTAGAAGTCACTTGATGCATCTTTAATCATCACATAAACTCGAAGTACAAATAAGAAGACATTTATCAGCTGTCAGAACTCAGAAATTCATTTGCCAACTGTTTGACGAAATTCCTGTTTAGCAAAACAGAAAATAAAGGCCAAATTTTGCAAGGCTTATTACATGATCAGAATATGACTTATCAATTGACTCCTTGGGTCCAGTCTAATTTATACTTTAATATATAAGACGGAAAGGGAATGGAAGAGAATGCTTCTCAGATGGATATATATACACCCTTTTAACAGCAGAGATATAGGCAGAGATAAATTGAATTGAGAGTGGTGAAAGCAGTGTACTGACTTATGGATTAAAATATATTTAAAAGGAAGAGGGTGAGAATAGTATATATATAAAAGGTCATCAATGAGAATCAAACAGATTGGAGCAATGGAATGAACAAAAAATATATATAAAGAGAACAATAAATATATGAAGACACATCAATAAAGAAGTATGGAGCTTTATGAAGGAATATCCATAATGAAGTATGATAGAGAGAGTAAGAAGTATATGAAGATATTTCAATGAAGATCATGGGACAAGTTGTGCAGATATATTCTTATAAACTAAGATTGGAAATGGCAAGATTTAGGTCAATCCCAAAAAGGGGACATTACAGTGGTATCAGAGCATAATCCTGCCACCCTATGGAAGAAAGTTAAATAAGAAGGAACCATTGAAGATTATATATCTAAATTTCAAAGGCTATCAATATTGGGACATCACCCAAGCAAAAAGGAAAGGAGCACTTTCATGGGAGGAAATACGATGGAGAATTATTGATAAGCGCAGAAGCAGAAGATATGATAAATTAGTGAAGTTAAGAGCAGATATATGGAGAGTCTAATATGAGAATAATAAGAAATAAATCCGATGTACACCAGCAGTCTTGTGTGAAGGAAAGAATTAACATATAGTCAAAGCAGATTTGTGAGGAAGATACCCCTAAGCATAGCAGTAAATACATGAATATAATATACTCAGATTTGGGAAGAAGGATAAGAACAACAAATGTATGTAGACATAAGAAGGAGATTAAGGTTAAGATTGGTATAATCCATAATAGGGACATTACAGTAAATTACAACGATGAATGCATATAAGAATTAAGATGGTATACCCAAATAGGGTATCCATAAGGCCTAGGCAGAGCCAAGGTTCTTCCAAGGATCTTAACGATAGATACACCAAAATATAGGGTATCCATAAGGCTTGTGAAGTGGAAACTCACTTCCAGGATTATAAGACTAGATACACTTAAGAATGAGGTATCTAGAAGGCCTGGGAACAGATGTTACAACCTTTTCCCAGGATTATAAGGCTGGATACACTTAAAAATAAGGTATCCAGAAGGCCTAGAAAGAGATTAAGTATAACAAAATGTTATAATCTTGTTCCCAAGATTATAAGGTTGGATACTCTTAAAAATAAGGTATCCAAAAGGCCTAGAAAGAGACAACATGTAACAAGATGTTACAATCTTTCCTAGGATTATAACACTGGATACACTTAAAATAAGGTATCCAGAAGGCTTGGAAAGAGATTAAGTATAACAAAATGTTATAATCTTTTTCCTAGGATTATAAGGCTGGATACACTTAAAAATAAGGTATCCAGAAGGCCTGTGATGAGGTAAAAATAACCTCATAAATACAATGGAATCAATACTTAACCTTACACCTTTCAGCCAACCTTAACCTACCAATTAATTATCCTTAGGATAAGTAATTGCTTTCTTTTTGCGAATAAGTGCACAATCTTTATTTCTTGAAATTAGTCGAAATAAGCTAATTTGTGCTAACTTAATGGTTTAGTTTTTGAGCATTCCACAGGTCAACTTCCACAATCAGTTACCATCCCAGTCAAAGAGGTTTAACACAGATTTCAATACCATTGAAGACAAGTGAATGGGCGTCGGAACTTTAGGAGCATACATGATGGACCGAGTTTTTATAGTTTCTGTTATTTTCAGTTCTAAAGAGTTTATGGCTCGTGTCGAACCTCTTTAATATTTCATGTCATGGGCTTTAAAGTCTGTTAGTTGTTGACAATCAGTGGAAGACTTTACCAACTGAAAAGTAGGATTTTGTTAGCTGCTCTCATATAAATATGTAACTATTGAAAACAATGATATACAGAAGAATATCGTTATGTTGCCACTATGTTTTCTAAGTTACACCTTTCATATGAATAAAATGAGTTTTTCCCGCCACTTTTGGAGTTACTGAATAATGCGAATGGAGTTCTTTGAATAAAGTGATTTGGAGTTACCAGTATAGGTGATCTGAGCTAGGCGTAGGAGCACCCGAGAGCTGGCCACTTGAGGTGTTGTAGATTAGATAGATAAGTATTTTACTTCTAATTCTATACTTTCCTTTAGTAGATAATAATTGGAATTAGAGATTATTTTCATATGTATAATTCTGTCAAGATCAATCCTGTAGGTTGTAGCTGAGTCTATACTTATAGTCTTTGAATTTAGTGTCTGAAGTTTCAGAGCACCTTCTTTCAGTTGTTTCAGATTGTTAAATTGTTTTTTGCTAGTTGTTAGATTGTTATCTTTTGATTAGATCAATGTTTCCTAGTTTCTTTACAAGCTTTACTTCTTCAACAATCTATACATTTCTTAGTTTAATCATTTCCATGCTTTCTAGTTTATTGGTTATGCTTTTTAGATTCATAGTTTTCTGCTTTCTAGTTTAGTTATTTCAAGCTTTCTAGATAGATGATTTCCTACTTTCTAAGTTTAGTGGCTTCCTAGTTTAGAGTTTTATTTCAGTTGTTCGGTATTTAGAAAACCAAAGAGAGATAGTCAAGATGTCTTCTATTGCATATAGCCTTTGGACATTACCCGGTCGATATATTAATGTGTTTATCAAGTAAAGTGTTAGGACCTAACGACAGCCTATCACTTTTCGGCGTCATTGTCAGGGACCTTCTTTTTCTAGTGTTAGGAGATACCTTGAATACCTCTTTTAGGAACAAAAGTAGTCCTTTGGCTTCTTTTTCTGCATGGTCAGGAAACGAGGCCCCCACGGAAGATTCATACCAAGAACCCCCCCAATTGACGTACCAACTACAAGTAGGGAGGAAGGACACTCAAATCAAGAACTTACTAACGAATTGACCGAGCAGGGTGAATCTGAGACCTTCGTACATACCCCAGAAAGAGAACACATAGTTGTAGAGGAGCGTATTCCTTTGCAAACTCTAGAACCTCGCCCAACTAAGTGAATTTTTGAAGAGGATCACATTCCCTTCAACATCATAGGTGACCGTAGAAATGCCGCCAACAACAATAACCCTCCACCACCACGCACATTCACTTATCCTATTGCTATTGACGTAGATGACAATACAACAATGAAAAATATCTTACCAGCCTTCTTGCCAACCTTTCAAGGCTTGTCTACTGAGGACCCTAACCAATTTCTATTTGAATTTAAAGTCTTGTGTCAGACATATGACTACAAGAGTGAATATCATAAACTAAAGCTTTTTCCCTCCACTTTGAAAGACTCAGCCATGTGTTGGTTTATGGGATTAGCTTCACAGTCAATAACCTCCTGGGATGAAATGGAGTCTGCCTTTTTGGAGAAATACCAAAGTTACTATAGGATCAACGATAGGAAAAAACTGTTCAAACTAAGGAAAAATGAGGATGAAAGTCTAGAGGATTACCTAGATAGGTTTATCTTCTTATCTAAACGATGTGGTGGAGAAGTCATAAGTCTTGATATTCTGAAGGCCCTATTCCTTAAAGGTCTCGATGACAAAGCTCGAAGGAGCTTGGATTTAATGGGAAAAGGAGACGTGTCCCAACTAGGGCTTGATGATATTACTGAATTATGTCAGAATTTCTCTCGTACTCGAGGAGGTATCCGGAAGTCCACCCTCTTTAAAGGTTCCAATGAAATAGGCAAACTACGTGAAGAGTTAGCCAACTTCAAGACTGACATTCTTGTTTAGCTAAACACCACATTAGATGGCATACAAGCTAAAACGTGAAATCCTGAGACTTTGTCCATTTACTACCCCAGGTGCCAAAACAAACATTTGCTAAGGGAATGCCCTTTGGACAAAGTTGACAAAATTGGCATTTGTCAAGTATTTGACGAAAATCACTCCACTGATCAGTGTAAGCTTCTGAATGCCATCAAGAGTTCCAAGAATTGAACACCCCCAGTTGAGGAAGAAGTCAACATTGTAAATCAAAGAACTGGAGGAAATTTTTCCTATGGCCAGAATTCAAACCCTAACTGGAGACTTCAACCCAACTGGAATAATAATCAATAGGCAGCACCCTGGCCTCAAGCACCACCTCCAACACCACCTAATTGAGGAACTTATCCTTGGGGACCACTTGAATGGGCAAATCAATCTTGGGGTAATCCTCAGTGGCCTAACCAGCCTCAACCGCAGTGGTACCCTCAGAATCCCATTCTTCAATGGAATCAACCTTAGCATCATTTTTATACCGGTCCTAGAAGGATGCCTACTAAACAACAAAATCTTTTACCACCGCCCCAGAATACTCAACAAAACGAACAAGTTAACCAACCACCACTTCTGGTGCAACCTGTTTCGAACCCAAAGAACAATCGCCCAAATACTCCAGTGCATTCCACCGAACCGGACAATATCACTGGACTTAATGCAATACACTGTGGAAAATTGCAATTGAGGTCTGCAAAAACACTTTCTCAGCTGACTATTGAAGAAATTCTAGATGAACCTATTAAGAAGTCTGATGAGACAACTACGACAACGCCCACATCTGTAGAACAAGCCCCATAAGCTACTCAAAACAAGCCCGACCCGCCATCTTCAATTGGAACTTTCAACCTACCTCAGGAGGAGGGGGGTCAATCTCCAACTGAACTTTTGAAGGATTCCACTCCTAAGGACAAAATCAAAGCACCTTTTCCAAAGCGTCTGAAACCAATCACTGTGAAAGATACTTTGGAAATGACCACATCTACCGAAACTGCATTGATACAAGAAATTAAATAGTTGCAGATTGAAGTCCCTTTGCTACAAGCGATTAAGGAGATTCCTAAGTTAAACCAGTTGATCAAACAGTTGTGTATCAAAACTCCAAAGAGGAAACCAAAACAAATAAATACTGTCCACATAAACAATTATTTAGCTGACTTGTTGGCTAGGACGACCACTGCACTGAAATATGATGATCCAGGTAGTCCACTTATAACAGTAACAGTTAATGAGGTAGCAATACCTAATGCTTTGGTGGACCTTGGAGCAGCCATTAACATAATGACTGTTGATGTGATGGAAAAGTTGGGACATACTGATTTACGTCCCACAACTACAGTCTTGCAGATGGCAAATCAATCCATAGCTATTCCCAAGGGCCTCATTGAAAATGTTCTTGTTAAGGTGGATGGATGGGAATATCCAGTAGATTTTCAAATAATTGAGCCCCTTACACCTAAAGACAGTTATCCAATAATTCTCGGATGACCATGGTTGGCTACTGTTGCAGCCAAAATTGACTATAGAGAGGGAGGAATGACCATTTCACATGGACCTAACAACAAACATTTGTTTTTGTATCCTCCTACCAAGCCTGCCGAATACAATAAAGTATGGGTTGATGAACCAAAAAGTCCCAACGGACAGGGAAATTTGGCTTCACTAGCCATGGTAGTCATCAAACAGCATGGTCAAGAATTAGAGGATGAATTGGAAAACGTGGAAAGACTTACTATGGATTCGAGTGGTGAGGAGATGACAGACGTAAAAGAGATCCTAGGATACCCAATCAACATAGATCACACAGAATTTGATAATGCCAGTTTCATGGGATTGCCTTGTCCTTTGACAAACTTAGTTTCAAAAACACACCATTTCTTTGCAAACGTTGCCAAGCTTCATAAAACCATACCTCATAGCTGTCCTCTTAACACCTTGATAAGGCCCATGTACATTGTCACATCCAACCATCCGGGAGTTAAAACCATTATGTTGCTGCCAGGAAAAATTTTGAACATTAACAGTTGGTTGACTGAGCCGAAAGAACACAAATTGTTTGACACCCTGGTGAATAGATCTAAAGCTTTCGCTTGGGACTACACAGATATAAGAGGAATACACCCCAGTGTGTGTACTCATCATATCTATACTAAGGATGTTTGACCTGTTCGCCAACCACAACGGAGACTCAATCCTGCTCTAAAAGACATTGTTAAAACTGAAATTGAGAAACTCCTACAAGTAGGGTTTATTTATCCGATTTCTGACAACAAATGGGTGTCACCTTTGGTTGTGGTTCCAAAGAAGAACGGAAAGTGGAGAGTGTGTGTAGACTATAGGGAACTTAACAAAGCAACACGCAGAGATTATTTCCCTCTACCATTTGTAGACTAGGTGCTAGATAACTTGGCCGGGAGGAAATATTTTTCATTTTTGAACAAATTTAGTGGTTAGAACCAGATACAGGTAGCAGCAGAAGACTAGGATAAGACGACCTTTACCTACCCTTGGGGGACATTTGCATATCGGGTTCTTCCTTTTAGGCTATGTAATGCTCCTGCAACATTCTAGAGAGCTATCCTGGCTATATTTGTTGAGCTGGTGAATGAGTGTGTGGAAGTTTATATGGACGACTTCACTGTATATGGTCCAACCTTTGATGAGGCCCTTAAAAATCTAGATAAGGTGTTGAAGCGATGTGAGGATCATCGTTTATCCCTAAGCCACAAAAAATGTCTAATAATGGTGGAACAAGGAATAGTGTTGGGACATCATATTTCAGCTGAAGGAATTAAAGTTGATCCTAAGAAAATCGAAGTAATACAACTCGAGATCCCAAGAACCCAGACTGATGTCAAAAGTTTCTTAGGGCATGTTCGATACTATCGAAGATTAATAGAAAATTTCAGCAAAATTGCAACCCTATGTTTGCTCTTCTTCAAAAGAACGTAGAGTTCATCTGGACACCTGAGTGTCAGTCATCATTTGAAATCATCAAGGAGAAACTCATCTCTGCTCCTATCCTTCGTGGACTTAATTGGAACCTTTTGTTCCATATCTATGCTAACGCATCTGATGATGCCATTGGAGTGGTTCTAGGACAAGAAGATGAGAATGGGCGAAAATATGCCATATATTTCATCAGTAAGAATTTGACTCCAACAGAAAGGAATTATACCACAACGAAGAAAGAATTCTTGGTTGTAGTCCATGCAATCAAGAAATTTCGACATTATATCACGGGATACAAAGTCACAGTGTACACAAATCACTCAATCATCAAGTACCTCATGAATAATCTTCTAGTAAATGCAAGGATAATTACGTCGTTGCTTCTTCTCCAGGAATTCAACGTAATAATTATTGACAAACCAAGGAAGTCCAATGTAGTTGCGGATTTCTTATCCCGAATTAAACATGATGGTGATTGTGCTCCAGTACAGGATGAGTTCCCAGATGAAAATCTATTCGCCATCTCTACTAAAACCCCATGGTTTGCCGATATTGCAAACTACTTGGCCACTGCAGAAGTACCACCTCATTTTTCATCAAAGTAGAAGAAACGCCTTGTTAGAGAAAGTGCCCCTTTCAAATGGATTAATGGGATCCTATTTCGATATGGACCTGATATGGTTCTACGACATTGTGTTAGGGCAGATGAGACCCATAGTATCCTCAAAGCCGGTCATGATGATCCTTCTGGAGGGCTTTATTCTGCTAAAAAGACAACTCACAAGATTTTAGGAGCAAGATACTACTGGCCTTCTATGCATAAGGACATCAAGAAATATGTTCGCAAATGTGATGAATGTCAAAGGGTAGGAAGACCAACTACATCTAATGAAATGCCCCTGCAACCTCAAGTAGTCCTTGAACCATTTGAAAAATGAGGATTGGATTTTATCAGCCCTATAGACCCTCCTTCACAAGGAAAAGAGTACATTTTGGTCTGTACCAACTACCTGACTAAGTGGGCAGAAGTGCAAGCCCTATGTGTTGCTAGGGAGGAACAAGTAGCTGATTTCCTTTACAACAAAATTTTCCTCAGATTCGGAGCTCCTAGGACAATTGTCACAAATTAGGGCCCCCAATTTATGTCTAAAGTTATGTTAGCCTTCACAGATCATTTCTAGGTGAGTCACAAGAAGTCCTCACCCTACCACCCTCAAGCGAACGGACACGTCGAAGTCACTAACAGGGAATTGGAAAACATTTTAACAAAAACAGTTTCATCAGGAAGAAAAGACTGGGCTCGGAAACTACCTGAAGTTGTTTGGGCTTACAACACCACCTAGAAATCAACTACTGGCTATAGTCCATACAAGTTAGTTTTTGGGAAGAAACTCGTCTTGCCCATTGAATTTGAACTCCAAACCCTTAGGACAGCCATGGAGTTGGGTATAGATCTTAAACGAGCCCAAATCAAGAGAGTTTTATAGCTTAGTGAACTGGATGAACTCCGTTTGGATGTCGTCCATCAAATTGAGTTGATCCAACAACAACACAAGGTTTGGCATGATAAACATATCAAGGAGAAAGAATTCCATGATGGGGATTGGGCATTATTGTTCGATTCCAAATACAAGGATCATCAGGGAAAGCTCAGAACGCATTGGCTCAAACCATATGAAATTTCTGAGGTATTTGCCAATGGTTCGGTCCAGCTAAAACCCATTGATGGTGATACCAAAACTCTCCTAGTTAATGAACACCGATTACGCATCTACCATAAGCTTGTTAATAGAGAAGAATTTACAAAAATGTTAGAAATGCAAGGAGAAATCTAATGCATTGACTCTACTATGGCAGAGTCAATATAGTTTTTCCCATAATAACTGCCAAGAAAAAAAAAAAGTGTGAATTTACTTCATTTCAGAATGATTCTTTCAATTTCTTCATCAACTTCATCCTTTGGATTTGGCTAAATTATGCCTATATTTTGCAAGACTTCATTTCTTTGGTAAACACAAATTCCGGAGCACCTGCTACGATGCTCTAGAACTTGTTGGCTCGGTTGTTGCAATGCTCCGGAACTTGTTGCTGCTATGCTCCAAAACTTGTACAACTGACTTGTCTCATTCCTCGTTCTGATCCTACATTTTGATGCATCACTCAACGATGCTTCGGGAAGCCAAAGGCCAAAATGTCACATTCTTCTTCCTTCTTCTAGCTGCATCTTTCAGCGATGCTCCAGAATCTTGTTGTTTCTTCCTTCCGACGACATCTTTCAACAATGCTCTGGAACTTGTTTGGATGCTTCAAAAAATTTTGGTTGTTGCTCCAGTTGCATCTTTCGACGATGCTCCGGAAATTTTTGGTTGTTGCTCCGACTGCATCTTTCGACGATGCTCCGGAAATTTTTGGTTGCTACTCCGGCTGCATCTTTCAACGATGCTCCGGAAATTTTTGGTTCCTGCTCCGGCTAGATCTTTTCGACAATGCTCCGGAAATTTTTGGATGCTGCTCTAGCTGCATCTTTTGACAATGCTCCAAAAAAATTTGGTCACTACTTTGCATGCATCTTTCGACAATGCTCTACAATCTTCAATCTTGTTGTTGCATTCCGATGGCATCTCTCCACGATGCTCCAGAACTTTCTCTTCTTCCACCCCAGCTGCATTTTTCGGCAATGCCCCGGATTTTTGTAAACTTTTTCCTTTTTCAGTATTTTGATTTTTCCTAAATTTTGTGCATGCCCATCATTGAATTTTCTGCTGCCTCGAGATCTACTCCCTAATAGTCATTTCGCCATATCATATCAAATCTTCTCGTAATAAATGAAATTATTATGAGACCCCTTTTTATCATAATAATTTTCGCCACCATTTAAACCATCCCATCCATGTCATTATTATCCACTGCCACCAAATCATGTAACTATCTGATTACGTCAGCAAAGGTGAGTGATGTTCGATTTAATCACAAGACGTAAGGTGCGTACGAATTTATTTATGTAAAAACTAATTATTTTGAATAAAGACTAATTAATTGGCATGAACCATTCCCTCTCTCAATTTTGAAACTTGTGCCATCACACGATTGCTAGAAGTACGGCAATGGTTGTGTAATTTCCCATGAAAAATTGTCATGATTACTCAATAAGGACTCAAGTAAGGTGATTAATTCCTCTTCCATTGGTTATATCGAAATTATGTCCCTTTTCATCTGCAATTCAGTTAATTGAAGCAAGGAAAGTATTATAGAGCTCTGTAGAATTTGGCAAAGCGGCAAGGGAAGAAAAAAATGGGAGCCAAGAAAAAGTCTGAACCAACCTCAGCAGCTCAATTGTTGGCATTGAGCAATATTGCGGGTCTATTTCAAAAAGTCAGGTGGCTAGACTTCATGAAAAAGTTTGAGGGGTATACAGAGCAACTAATAAAAGAATTCGTCGAGAATCTTGTAGACAGATAGACCATGGTGTGTGGCAAGCAATTCCGGGTAAGTCCGAAAATCATTGCTCATCTTTCTGGTCTTGAAAATAGAGGAATTGATTTGAATGAAACTACCAATGTTACCTATCAAAGACTGATAGAATTATTTCATAAGGAAGGGGAGCCTCAACCTATAATCACCATAAGTACCAGGGGATAGAACAAAGGTTTACATAGAATGTCGATTCCAAAACCCTGGAGAATTGTCGTAGCCTGGATAATCAAATATTTCATCTGTGAAGGACAAATAACTACGGTAGTGGGACCCCCTTTCCACCTGCTAATTCATTTGCACCGTGGGATTGAGGACCCTTCTCTTACAGTTAATTTACCATCCTTTTTGTGTAATTCAATTATCTCCATGATGGAAAAATACACAGTTGGGATAGGGCCCCTCAAACATCACGGCCTTATACAGTTGATATGCAAGTATCATTTTCACAAAAAGCCAGATAAGAAGTGGCAAAAGTTTCTGTGAAAATTTGAAAAAGTGGAGTCTGAAAGACCACTTGAGGAAGGTGAGTCCTCTAAACAAAAAGAACAATCTTTAGAAGAACCCTCCTCTGAGGCCTTAGGTGCTCCTAAATCCCAACAGACCTCAACGGCTCCTAGCGACGATGCACCAGAAACTTTGCCGAATGTGTTGGAAACCCTAGGACAGACAGGGGATGTGGAAATTGTGCACTCTGGAGAAGAAGAAGAGCCTCCTTGCGAGAGGAAGAAGCTGAATAAAGTCACCTTCAAACAACCCCTCCTCTACAAAGAAGTAAGGTTGTCTAAAGAATCCAGTGAAATGGGACCCTATGACATAGGAAGTACTTCCAAAAAGAAAAAGGCCAAACCTCGAACAAGGGTAGTGGAAACTGAAAGTAAGCCTGGTAGTGAGGAAATAAGTGAAATAGAAAAGTAGGTTGATCAATCCCCTAAGGATGAGGAAAAGAGAACACCATCTCCAAAGGAGCAGGAGGAGGAAAAAGTACAGTCGCCACATTTTGTGGAGATTGAAGATGAACCTATGGGGGGACTTTCCCCTTTTCTCGACTGAATTGAAAATGCACCTAATACCGAGGAAAATGCACCTCATACTGACATGGAAATTCTCAATCCATTTTTCTCTGTGGGCACAAAGGATGCAGAATTTGATCAAAAAGAGGAGGAATTAGAGAAATTGAAAACAGAAATTGTTGAATTAAAATCCAGGTTAGAGTAATGAAGAACAGATTACCAAGCAGCAAGAAGAAATTGAGGCACATGCTGCAATTGTAAATAAAAGGGATCAAGAGATTACAAAATTGACAATGCAGATGGAGCAAAAAGACACTCATTGAGCAGCTGCAGTAGCAAATCAAGCAATGGAATCAGCAAAGCAAACAGTACATGGTTGATTTGTTTGAGAAAGATAAGCATATTCAAGGTTTGAAAAACAATTTTATGCAATTATTTAATGCTTTTGAAGAAGAAAGAAATAGGCAAGAAATTGAACTTAATGCTTCTATGAGTAGAATTGTGGAGTTAGAGCAGGATTTGCAAGAGGGTGACACTAAGCCAATAATGGAATCCAAGGGGACACAAACTGAACCAATTGTTTTAGAATGGTTCCAAGTACGTATCCCTCCATTATTGATGAAATGGATGGAGCGATGCTATTTTCTAAGGGATGTAGAATTTGAAAATAATAGGCTGAAAAAAAAGTTAGTACTGTTAAATGAATTATTTCGCAAAGCATATAAAGGTAAACAGGATGCTTGTGAAATCGGTGAGTTATTATTAGCTTGTAGAAGACCATCTAGGTTGTACTCTATGTTCCTCAATGAACAACTCCTACGATGGAAGTTACTGAGAATTCGCCATAATCAGCCACATGACCCCAATGATAAAGAATTTGTTAAGAAATTTGTTGAGTCAACTCCTAAACAGCAAGATTTATTATGCGAATTCTTTGTCCATAATTTTCTCTTGGAAGAATATACAAATTTCTTTGTTAATTTCTCTGTGTGAGAAGTCCAATTGAGATCATTCCTGTCCACAATGCGTAATCAGATTCACTAGCAACATTGGTCAAGGGACTATGCACATGCAGAGAAAACTGTTGGGTTGCAAATGAGATACCCCCATAGGAAGCCTTTCTATTTCAAGGCACAGTTTCTGGGCGTTCAACTTAGAGAGGAGGTACAAAGCAAGTACAATAATAACCTCTGGCTGTACCATAATCACTTTCAAGATCAAGGACCAAAGTTGATAAGGAAAGCTTGGCATGCATGTGAAGAACGGTATACCCCTCTTCCTATGTATCTCAGGAAAAGAGAGGCAATCTCGCCTCTTAATATTAGATGGTCCTACAGAAGGGCAATAGCCTTGACTAATATCCTTGAGCAATTAAAGGTCAATTGGATTGGCATGAGGTATAGACCTCCTCTACTTCTTTCAGCACCCCTTGCAGCATATAGCAATACAAACCAGAGTGATGACAGTTTTGCAAGATGACTACAAAGGGTCACTTTTCATCAAGGATTTCTAAAGGAGCAAGAGGAACTAGATACAAAGACAGATGACTTGTATGATCTCAGTGCCAAGTATGAGGAGATGAATAAGAACTGGGGAAATGAAGGGCAGGGAACACACCAAAGAGCAAGAGGACCTGCTCGAGCTTAGGAAGGGGAGGAAATGATGAGGTAAAAATAACCCCATCAATATAATGGACTCAATACTTAACCTTACACCTTTCAGCCAACCTTACCCTGCATATTAATTATCTTTGGGATAAGTAATTGCTTTCTTTTTGTGAATAAGCGTATAATCTTTATTTCTTGAAATTAGTCGAAATAAGCTAATTTGTGCTGACTTAATGGTTTAGTTTTTGAGCATTCCATAGGTCAACTTCCACAATCGGTTACCATCCCAATCAAAGAGGTTTAACGCAGATTTCAATACCATTGAAGACAAGTGAATGGGCATTGGAACTTCAGGAGCATACATGATGGACCGAGTTTTTATAGTTTCTGTTATTTTCAGTTCTAAAGACTTTATGGCTGGTGTCGAGCCTCTTTAATATTTCATGTCATGGGCTTTAAATTTTGTTAGTTGTTGACAATCAGTGGAAAACTTTACCAACCAAAAAGTAGGATTTTGTTAGCTACTCTAATATAAATATGTAACTATTGAAAATGATGATATACAGAAGAATATTGTTATGTTGCCACTATGTTTTCTAAGTTACACCTTTTATGTGAATAAAATGAGTTTTTCCCGCCACTTTTGGAGTTACTGAATAACATGAATGGAGTTCTTTGAATGAACTGATTTGGAGTTATGAGATATTCCCCCTTAATTTTTCCAAAATTTGAACACAACAAACCAGCATCAAACCCACTTATTAGCGTTAGCTCCAAATACAAATCAGCTTGAAAGGTAACCCTCACTAAAAATGTTCACCAAGATCCCAGTGTGGGCAAGGTGATAGCATATGGTTTGGGGATCGTTAAGAATAATCTGAACTGAAAACTACATTCATCTGCTTCAGCAAGCATCCACAAGCAATGGGGATTCTCCACTTATTCAGTGGGTGAGATTATACAAACTAAAAAGGCGGCAAGCCAGCCATGAAATCCACTCTTCCACTAATTTTCGTGGGGGGAATACACTCCTCACAACCACTTATTTCGTGGGGGGGAACTTACAATAAGAAAGATGATTATTTAAAACTCAACCATTCAATCGTGGGAGTGTAAACAAACATTAAACTTGCAGCAATTAAATAAAAACATTTGTTAGTACTACTAACTAGCTTTACAATGAATGAATAAGCTGCAACAAGAAAGATATGCTTCCAGAATCAATTCAATGGTTAGAGTAACACTTCCTCTAACTCTTACAATGTCCAAATGATATAAAATTGAAGCTCAACCAGCTAAATACTAATATTTACTAAGTTTGATCAGAAACAGCATAAACAGAAAATCAGACCAGCAACATTAAAACTCACAAAATTGGACGTATCTTCTCCGAAACAGCTCGGACTGCCTCCAAACCACAGCCAATCAACAACTAGAGACTAGGCGTCCCATCTCTGAAAAGAATTCGAACCAGAAACAGTGAGAAACAGCAAGCACGAATCCCAAGGCAGTCAGGAAGAATGGTACGACCTCCAAGAAGGGTCAACCTCCCAAAAATCAAAAACTCAACTAAAAAATCTGAAAAACTCTCCCAAAGGGTCGCCCTTCACAGAGGAATAGCATGAGCAAATACCCAGAAGGAAATAAAATTCGATGACAAAGCTACAAATAGAAATTTGCTTCAGCCATGTCAAACCAGCAACTCAGAAAACAGGCTATACATCAACAACCTATCCGGAAACATCAGAAATGAAGCTCTATCTACACCTCTGAGTGAAGTACAATCTCATATTTCCATGTAGGAAGCCATAGTTTCAAGCCCGAAGGATGGATTGAATTTGCTAAGCTTCCCTTTAGCCAGGTTTTGGATTCAGTCTAGCAGCATAACTTTACTTTCAAAATCATAACATAATCAACTCTCCAAAAAGCACCAATATACAAGCTTCAATTGGGCAAATGAAGCAACCTATAACTCACAACAAGAAACCCTTCAAATTCCTCCAGGAGACACCACCTCTAGACATTCACTTAATTTTTGAATTAATAAAATATTATTCTTCTTCCTTTAGGCATCCAACTTTGCTGGAGAAGCAATTAAACATTAATAAGTATTAATGAACTTAAATGAGGTGTCCCCCCTTTATGTCCCCATTTTAAAACAACTTAAAGTTCATTGACTAGGCAAGGGGTACAACTGCAAAACATAAAATTGACTAAGTCTGAAACTCAGTTCAAGGAGGAAGCCAAGTGCAATGCCCAAACTACAGCTGATGAACTGCTAAAAATAGCAAACTGACAATTGCCAAGCTAAACCAAGTTGACGATGATGCTTCTGCCATAAATGGACTTACAAAAAATAGCAAATTGCTATAAATAGTAAGCTGGCAAAACAATGATTGAACACGAATTGAGCAGTAATCAAGACTTACTATAAATAGTAAGTGTTTCAAAATATCTTCTAAGCACAAACTGGGCAGACAACATGACTTACTATAAATAGTAAGTGCCCGGAAAGGTTGTCGGATTCAAATGCATGTCACACCACCTCAGAGGTCTCTGAAAATCCAGAAAAACCCATAAACCTTTCCTGCATGCAAGGTATCCACCAAAAATGCATGTCATTATCTTAACATGCATGTTACCTCCTAAAGCTCTCCAAAAACCCAGAAAGCTTCACCAAACATGCGTCAGAAACTCACACATGCAAACCTTTGAAAATGCATCAGAAAGTGGAAACCCTAATTTCAGCTTCTGCTTAGCCTACGGATTTCCGGAATTTGACTAAATCCAAATGAAGAGCGTAGGACTAAATTGGGGACATTACAGTCCGCCCTTCCCAAAATTGTTTGTCCTCAAGCAATGCCACCACACTTCAAGATATCAATTCGATCCTTACTATGCCAAGTAGGATCTCGGGGTCCCAAATCCATCTCTGCATAGCCCTTGGTGCCCCTATAGCCCCTGCAGCTTTTGTTACAAAAAAGCTCTTGCATGCCTTAGTAAAGGTTGTTTTTTCGAATTTCTGATAATCTTGGTTGATTTAGAATTTCATTCTTTACAAAACCCATATGCTAGATTTTTCGGGAAAAATTGCCCTCGCAACCCCCGCTACCCCTGCTACATCTGTTTCAAAAATTCTTCGCATGCCAAAGTGAAAGGAATATTTTCAAATTTCTAACATTGTGGGTTTGCTTAGAAATATTGTCTCTACAAAACCCACATCTCAAAAATTTTCATAAAAATTGCCTATCGACAAGCTATTTTTAGCCTCATCGGAAAAGTTGTCAGAACATAGCCATGTTTAGAATCAACAGTCTAGTTTTTTAGAATGCAGTTCACTCAGACTGAATTCAAGATCATATCGGTCTTGATTCACGATTTCATAAGAAAAGTTGACACCGATTTGCATCAAGCACAGCCGGAGGGTTGATTCAGACAATTTGGCAGGCGTAGTCACTCAAAGTCCACATGGTTCCATACCTCGTATAACTGATTGCCTTCCAAGGCCAATTTAGAGGGTTGAATACCATTGGAATTCTATGTGCGCAACGAGTTCAAGAGCATTTCTCACAACTAGAGTATTCGCAGTCAAACTTCGTGGTTTCATCATGCAACACTCTTCCATTGAGAAAAACATGAAAAGCGTCAAAAGCGTAAATATACAAAAGAAATAGAGTCCATCACTCCAGTTATGGAGCCGCCAAAGTTACCAATTACTAAACTATTAGTTTGAGTGTGCAAATATTTCCAGGATAGCTCAAGTTGCTAACAGACAGTGAATTGATAGTTGATATATGTGACAACCTCCAAATGATGAGACAGTTAGCAACTTCTTAAAGGAGTTAATTGCTCAAGATCACAACCAGTGGATAGGACGTCCCACCTCTTCAAGATAGACATTTGTCACAGCAGTTAACTTGATGCCTCTTTCCAAGTTAACTAGCTGTCCCACCTTTGTGCACGTATATTTTGGAGTCACCTATGTGGAGCTTTTAGTTAGGATTCAATTGACTGATGTTAGTTATCAGTTAACTCTCATATCAATAAGGGCTTGCGTGTTGCAATGTCCATTTAGTTTAGTTTAGAATCAGTTAACTGAGGTAGTCTTTCCAGTTAACTATTAGGTTGCATACATTTAGACTTAAGAATAAATCTTGCATGCTTGCAAGACTGATGTTAACTCAAGGAAATTTTAGGGTTCTCTACTCCTTTGAGGTTCTATAAATCAGAGCACCGTTGCTCATTTGTTTTTTAACTTTTGTTGTAATAACAAATTGCGGTGCCACCTTGCCATGCAATATTGCTATTTTGTATTGGTTCACCTTGTTTAATATAGAGTCGGTTGATTGTTCATTGTGTGTTAGATTCTTCATGCAATTTGTTGTCCCAAATTTATTTGTTTTAAATAATCTTGTTTCATATCAACACCTCAGATAGGAGTCCCCCCTCCTTGGGAATTTAGAAATAAAGTTTATCGTTTGATGTTCTTATTAATAATCTTTCTTTCATATCTACACCTCGGATAGGAGTCCCTCCTTGGGAATTTAGAAATAGAGATTGTCGTTTAAGTGTTGTTTCCAGTAATCTACTTTCAGCCTACACCTCGGATAGGTGTCCCGCCTCCTTGGGAACCCTGAGAACTAGCTTGTCGTTTAATGTCGTTTCCAATAACCTTCAATTCAGCCTACACCTCGGATAGGTGTCCCGCCTCCTTGGGAATCCTGTTATAAAGTTTATCGTCAATCATTCCCACTTGCTCCTAAGTCCTCATGCTGTGATTTTATTTTCTTGACGAAATAGGATAGTTTTAGCGTTTTAGCCTAGTTGTAGTTAAGATTTGCAAAACCAGAGAAAACCTTAGCTGCAATGTATTTTGTTTCTTAACCTTCTGCCTCTATCAGCTGAGTCAAAAAGATAGGAATTAAGAATACTTTACTTTTAAACGCATATCAACAAAAGAGGGAGCTTCCCCTCCTAATTTGAAGAGCAATTAATACTGTGCATAGCTTTTCGTTGCCAATACACACTCCAGAGGTGCGAATTGTAGCACCAACATAATGTTTAGAAGATAACACACCAACAATCTACGGCTGGTCGTGGCATTTCATTCCCATTAATCAGGTGTTGCATACTAGAGGCTTTGCAGAAGTGGTTGATAGCTATTTACAAGGTGGGACGATAGTTGTGAGGGGGTCATGAGTTGCTGCAGGAGTGGCGTATGAAGTGAAAGAAGTCGTGGGGGCTCTTCCTTGCATTAGTTGACTCTTCCCTTGGCCGTGAGTCATTTTCCTAACCATTGGAGCATATTTAGTGACCTGGTGTGGAAGTGTGGGCATTGGTTGAAGACCATCTGAGTAAAGGGAGGTGTCAGCCATAATAGTAGTTGCTGCCAGCTGAGTTAACCAAGTCGTGGGAGTTTTTGTGCATAGTTGCGCCTAGGACTAAGGGGTTCATTGATTATTATAGCTACTCAGAAATATATTGTTTGTTGTTGCACACATGTTTTGATTGTCTACAGGCTAGCGCTATATATAGATCAAAAATGTGCAAATAATGTCATATAACCTGCAATATTATGGAATTTGAATATTGTAATCTGTTGTGTTAATATATCTGAGTTTATTCAATGAAATGATTTGCATTATATCTTATCATTGGTAAATTGTCCAATATTATGTGAAATATTATGTATGTCAAACTAGAAAATTAATCAGAAAACATATCGCTCAAATCCAAGAGGGGATTTTACAATAGTATTAGAGCTATGCATCCTCGAAGTACCATTAGGGTCAAAAATGTGCAAATAATGTCATATAACCTGCAATATTATGGAATTTGAATATTGTAATCTGTTGTGTTAATATATCTGAGTTTATTCAATGAAATGATTTGCATTATATCTTATCATTGGTAAATTGTCCAATATTATGTTAAATATTATGTATGTCAAACTGGAAAATTAATCAGAAAACATATCGCTCAAATCCAAGAGGGGATTTTACAGTAGTATTAGAGCTATGCATCCTCAAAGTACCATTAGGGCCTCCAAAGCACATGTGAATCCTACAAAGGCAAACTAAAAATGAATTCTATATGCGTTGAACCTCAACCAGAATGGAAACACATTCAATTCTATATTGCTAATGCACAAATGTCAAAGAACCACCCAAAGACTAACGTATTAGAACACCCCATGACATGGAAGGTACATCTATCAATGATGCTATAGTTGGCTTTTGTCTTGATCTCCTTATATTTATGACCAGACCATGGTTCCTCCAATGTAACATGTAAAATGGGACCAACAAGTTTGTATAAGCCTTTGTACACATTGTCAAGTATGGTGCCTCAAGCCATTACTTTATATTTGTTTACATCATAACGTAATACAAATGTAAGAACCTACCCCAATTTGCATATAAATTTTTTTTCGATTTCACCATTGTTTGAAGATTGACATTTCATCAAATGTTTGCCACTTCACTGTTTTGAACATTAAATCTAGTTTGCTTCACCCGTTTGAGGTTTGTTTTTTTTCATCAATGCTTTCAACAACACATATGTTTAACAAGTATGATACATAGCACATAAAATTCAAATAGTATAGCATATGTATTCAACCCAACAGATATTAAACTATGAACTTAACAAATATTGTCAGCAACAAATGGCTAAAGAAGCTTTCATTAACAACAGAGATATACAATATTTATCTCATTCAAAGTACAATGGTTTGATAATGCTTCCTGACCTGGAGAAGTATTAACAGTTCATGGTTTTTGCTGAGTAGTACTTAAGCTCACATATTCAATATTCTTTACCTTTGTTAACTCTCCAAGTTTCACACACAAACCTCCAAATTCCTGTTCACGTCAACTCTAATCTCCTTTTCAGACTATGTGACCAACATTCTCATAATCCAATGGTACACTCTGAAGGAGTGGCCGCCTTCCAAGAATACCACAATCTTCTTAACAACTGGAGGCTCCTTTCCTGTAGTTATGTGGTGGCTATTAGATTTCCTTCCACATCAGACATTGTCTTTATTTTCCCGACTTCCCTTCTCATACGGCAACCTCTAAAGGTGTTGACCTCTTGTAAAAATGTTGCACCGAGAAACCACCACGAATCGCCCCTGGATATGAATCCAAGCATCCACGTCATCCATAATACTCCAAAATTGACTTTATATTTGGAGTTTCGCCTACTTCAATAAACATAAACAGCTCACGATAAATTGAGTTTGAGGCGGTGATATTTCCTTGTATCTAGCGATGATACCACAGGTCTCCAATCCAAACAGCTCCGATTATATGTAATTCGTCTCCTCTAAACTGAAGCTTACAACCTTTGAGATTGGAAGCGGCTACGGGTTTATGATCGTTGACTCCTTTAGATTCTATCGAACCATTGCACAATCATCACTTTCCTCTTAAATCATTCGGCTTCTATGAATACATGGGGTGAGCTACAGGTATAAGAATTGTTCAATCCTCCACGACTCACATATATTCAGCTACATGAATACAAACGGTTTTCCCAAAACCATTCGCACCATGTATCAAGAATTACCCGATAGCTAAAAGATGATTGTACTGTTACCTTAATTTAGGCTGCTGCTTAACTAAAGTCTTTTACTGATAATTCCAACTCTTCTCTATCCATGGCAATGAAGCAAAGGCATCTATATTCACAATAGTCAAATTGCAATTCCTCCTGTGTTGGATTTAGATTCCCAATATCATTATAATTTTATCGTCTCCCTCAAAAGCATTGATTCCTTATTGAACTGGGCAGTAGCTTTAAAATTACAGCTTCAAATAGTCCTTATATCGACAACAAGGGGCAAAATAACAGCACTAATTCTTGGGCAGCTCCCGAAACACGCACCCGTATCAAAGCTCGAACAGAGACATTTAAAATAACATCGTATTATGAGGCTTCAATCGTTTATTCAACTGTCTAAGCTACTCCCCAAAGGTATCCATGTAATATGTTCTCTGCATGGCTGGATATAAGGAGGAATAAATTATATTCAGATCAATATACAAACTGAGATTCTTTTTATTTTGAAATTGTCTCTGCAAGAGACTATACAAAAATTCCAAACTCGAAACGTTAATACAAACTACGAAACCAGGCTGATTCCGCTAGTGCAAAATTGGGTTTTCGTCCAATTCCCTGAACTTGTAGGGTTTCAGTCCTCAAGTCCTGCAAACAGGCTCTCCAAAAGAACCAGAATAAAACCAATCCCTCTGCAAATGAGCTCTCCCAAAACCCTTATTTTTTGCCTTGACCTTTGGCTTTCTGCTTGCCTGACCGTTTAAATTCTTCTCTTTTAATCTCCAAATTGTGACTTAATTTTTTATCTGCATTAAATAAGTCACTTTAAATATAATATTATTTAATTAATAATATTTCCCTTTTGAATTAACATTTGGAGGAAAAAAAATAAATAATTAAAATAATATTATATTTTCTTTGTGTAGCCAAAAACAAGACATTACAATGTCAAACTAGAAAATTAATCAGAAAACATATCGCTCAAATCCAAGGGGATTTTACAGTGGTATTAGAGCTATGCATCCTCAAAGTACCATTAGGGTCTCCAAAGCACAACATGTGAATCCTACAAAGACAAACTAAAAATGAACTCTATATGGGTTGAACCTCAACCAGAATGGAAACACATTCAATTCTATATTGCTAATGCACAAATGTCAAAGAACCACCCAAAGGCTAACGTATTAGAACACCCAATGACATGGAAGGTACATCTATCAATGATGCTATAGTTGGCTTTTGTCTTGATCTCCTTATATTTATGACCAAACCATGGTTCCTCCAATGTAGCATGTAAAATGGGATCAACAAGTTTGTATAAGCCTTTGTACACATTGTCAAGTCTGGTGCCTCAAGCTATTACTTTATATTGGTTTACATCATAAGCAATGCACTCCATCCCACAAAATTGAATTAGAATGTTTTGATTTTTTTTAATCTAGCTAATAGAGAGTAATTTTTTGTTCAAATATTAAACTTATCTAACATTCTATACTAAAATTTTGATACCATCATTGAGTGCAATTATAAACTCACCTATCTCTTTTACTATGTGTGACTTGTCATCAAGTGAAACAAAATCAACAAAAAACCTGGATACCAGTTATTTTAACGCATGAAATCTCTAGATGCACTTGAATCAAAGAACCAACAACTTCTTTTAACATTGTTTGCATAAGTCGTCAATGCAAACTTCTCATCATGGTCTTCCTCAACAATATCTACCACATTAGCTTCTTGCTTGTGGGATAGATCATATTGGTTCTCTTGCAATTGTTTTTAACATGCCCAAATTTCTAGCAATAGAAGCATTGTACTTTTCTCTATGGTTGTGAAGTGGGAGAAGGAGAATTCTGGTTTGTACACTAAGATCATACAACAAGTGCACTTTTTGAGCTCCCAAAAGAAACTTCACTTATCTAATCCTATTGTCATTCCTTCTGCAAGTATAAACTAATCTTCTCAAAGGTCAACAAATTCATAGACTCCATAAAAGTCTCATTGGAGGGGGGCAAGCTATTCATCATCAAAGTAAACATATTCTCCTTTTCCCCTAATTTGCTGATTGCAACAAGTTGATCCCTAAGATCTTTCAATTGTAGAAAATGCTTTGACAAAGACCCACCCTCATGCAATTCAGTAGAAAACAAAAAATTCTTCAAATATAAGACTTTTTCTCTCTTAAAGAGTTGGTTTTTGTCTTTTAAACTATCCCACGAGGTCTTTGCAAATATAGTGCTCAGAACTTCAAGGATTAAATTTTGGTGATGACAACATTGAAATCGATAGGAATTCCCTGACAATTGCCAAACACCTGCGTTATTGATAGGCCTAGTTTTTGTACCTGTCAAGAGTTTTTCATATTCCCAATACTTACCAATAGCTAGTATCCTATGAATCCATACATTATCATTTTTTACTTATCAATTTATGTGACTTCGTAAATACTAGGTTCTAAATACTATCCATTTACTTAGCGACCCAAAAAATAAACTTTTCTCAAAGAATTTAAATATAAGACAAAAAAATTGAACTTTTATCCCAAAACCCAAATCCTTTAGCAAAAACCAATTTACAAACCCCTTGACTTTTCATGAACAAGGTTCAAATTTGTCATAAAGAAACCAAACTTTTAAAGCAAAGAATAAAATAAAGAAATACACAAATTCCTTGAATACAAACTCATTGTGCCTTAGTTGTGACCATAGAAGCATAAATCCTCAAAAAATTGCAAAAATCTCGATTTAAAAAAAAATCTTCAGAGGAAAAAAAAATCCTCGAAGCTTTTTAGCAATGTTCCACATGGCTGCAAAACCCTTTCCTCACACTCAACAAAATGGAGGTCAATCCTCACACTTTGGCTCGATGTCGATGGCCAAGGTGGCTAGCGAAGGTTTGCTCTGCTCTGCGCGACAATGGGAACCCCTGTGCAGATCCAAAGGCACTATGGTGGTGGATTGCGAACGAAATAAAGAATACAGGCCTCCTTCAACATCTTGGTCCTCCCTCACCTAGGAACCCGGATGGGATTGCTCAGCTAAGGAGTCTCCATGGAGGGAACAATCTGATCTGCAAGCAGATCCCTCCCAAAATCCCCTCTTTCCCTCTACTCCTTTGGGGGTGCACCAATCAGGGCAACATGCTTGCTTTCTATCATTCTGAGGTGATTCCAGAGATCTGTCTGAGTGGGGATACATATGCAAGGGAGGAATTTCTTATGGCGCATGCCCTTATTGGCAGATTCATCAAATAATGGTCGAAATTATGTGATTTGCACACCTTGATCTCCCAATTCTGGAAGGAGGGTTTCGAAGATGAAGTTAGCATTTATCCATGTGCCAGGGGTTTTGCATCCTGGAATTTGAGGCCACCGAAGATAAAAAGAAGGTTCTAGAAAATGGTTTGTGGTTCCTAAATGGGGATTTTTTGGGCTTGAAACCTTGGTTCCCATCATTTGACCCACGAACTAAGTCATTCTCTTCTACATTTTTGTGGGTATGACTTCCATATCTTCCCTTACAATTCTGGGAGTTTGACTATCTGCAAGCGATTGGCAATGGCCTTGGGAAGTATTACTGCTCCTCTAAGGAGATAGTTAATTATGCTAGCTCTACATGTGCACGTCTTTGCGTTGAAATGGACCTTTCCAAAGGGTTACTGGATGAGTTAGATATGAAAGTAGGTAATAGAACCTGGAGGCAACCAGTGGACTATAAAAAAATCCCTTTCAAATGTAGGAAATGCTTTTCAGTAGAACATGCTACTGTACAATGCAAAACAAAAATTCATGTGAAGGTTCTGCAGGCTGTAAGGGACAAGCCCACCTGGTGGGTTGTAATGGAACCCCACCATTATATCATTACTCCTGAAACCAATAATGATGTGGCTGCTTCTCACAAGAATGAGATAAAATCTGATTCACCCCCTTCTTCAATTGCATAGGCCACTTCTGATAGAGATTCTCTTGGGGTTGATGTGAAGGATGACATTCTGATGGGCTCTTCATCTCTTCCTGCGAAAGCCAAACCATCAACTTTTCAACCTTCTGAGTCTCCTAAGTCAATGGTTCCAACTGTTAGCGGGGGCTATGGGACTATGTTGTTTCCTACGGTTTCTTTAGGGGCTATGGCTCTCACTGTTAGTGTTTTGTAGCTTCGGGAGGTATTTTCTTAAATAAAATGTAATCAAGGCAGGTCGGCCTCTTGTTTCATAAATTAAATTAAATTCATATCAAAGTCTCCAATATTGGCATCAATTTTATTCCTGTGTTGAGGACGTGGCAGAGTGCTGGACTATAGCGACCAGGATGAGTAAGATAAAAGAAGAATCTCTATTTTTTTTGAAGAGCAGTCGAGAGTTGCTTGGTATCGAGAGCAGATAAGAAATGATTGAGAGCCGCTTCAAGACAAGAGGAACGATATGTTATCAGACTTCTTCAAAAAGTGTCGCCATAAAAGAATTTGATATAAGACAAAGCAAGTGATGCTAAGTCCGACGGTATAAAGGAATTTGGGTTCAACAAAGACTATATTGTCATCACCGGTAAAGACAAAGATAGAACTTTACTGCCAGCGAATCACTCCTTTGAGCTGCGTGACTTTGGAGAGCTTTATCTGGCAAGTTGGGCGCTAAGTCAGTGATTCGATCTTGTATATGGAGGTCCTATTTTCTTCAGGAAGGAAGGTGGCGATTATGTTCATTTTGAAAGCCAATAAATTTAATTGAACAATGAACGAATGTCTCAGGGAGATGGCTCTAGCATGTATTCTTAAGATGCCTGGTCAAATTCGTGGTTGTGTGTTAGTTTTAGGATCAGATTTAACAAAAAGCAGAAATACAACAACACATGAACAATAGAACACAGCAATACCCTGGGGAAACCCTCCTTCTCGAGGGAGAAAAACCCAGCCAAGAATATATCTCTTATATATTGAATGAAAGAGCAGAAATCTGCTTACAATCAGGCCAAACTCTAGGCCGATCTGAAACAATAAAACACAGCACCTCTCCTAAATGTGAATGCACAATTACAATGAATTCTCCTTGATGTTGATCTGCTCTAAGCAAAATGATAATCTTCTGTAGACATGCGAACTCCTAATAGGTGTGAATTGTCTTGAGAATTATAGTCGATCTCCTTGAAGTGTGAACTTGTCTTTTGAATAATAATAATTGATGATATAAGAATGAGCATTGCCTTCTTTATATACAAGGTAAGGTGCCTCTTCACAAGCAACGCGACTCTTCACAAGGGTCAGCCTCATCCAAGAAATATAAATATAAAATATAATTTGCAATAAGTAGGCCGCCTGCCTTTAATTAAGGAGAAAATATCTCCTAAAGCTACCAAACATTAACACTCCCTCTAGCTAGGGAGATATTTTCCAGATATCTATGTCATGGAGTCTCTCAACATGACGCCCACAATAGCTACACCCATTTGTGGAAAGCACAAAGGTTCATCATGGAGTCTCTCAACGTGATGTCGTCATGGAGTCTCTCAATGTGATGTCCATCGTGGCCACTCCCATGTGTGGAAAGAAACACACGTACAAGTGCTAATCACGGAGTCTCTCGACGTGATGTCGTCATGGAGTCTCTCAACATGACGTCCACCATGGGCCATGTGTGGAAAAACACAAGTACAAAGGGTTCATCACAGAGTCTCTCAACGTGATGTCGCCATGGAGTCTCTCAACATGACGTCTCATCTCAGTCTCAGAGATGAACAAGGGCTCACACCTCATATTTCTCCATCTTAGAATAATATACACTAACAAGGGCTTTCACCTCATACTTCTCCGTCACAGAGAAATATACACTAACAAGGGCTTTCACCTCATACTTCTCTGTCACAGAGAAATATACACTAACAAGGGCTTTCACCTCATACTTCTCCGTCACAGAGAAATATACATTACAACAGATCTTCATGATGATGTGACTCCCTTTGAAGCTCCAAGTACTTGCATCAATCTCTTGACCTCCTCATCCAAGGTTGCCTCTGTTGGTTTGTCAGACTCCCTCTGAATGTTAATTCCTCCTCTTCGAAGAAATTGATCACAATAACAATCTAAATAGATTCTTCCTCTTCGAGAGATGTCTCCAATTCTGTGCCACCAACTCAGTCCCATGGCAGCAAGCTATGTCTCCATTCTTAACCCTATGTGACTTCCTCACAAGATGCATCAAGCTCTTCCTCCCTTGAATGCAATCTCTCAGCATCCTTATGCTCCTCGGTCCGTCCTGAAAGCATTATAGAGAGTTTAATAATTGTTCATAGAACTAAACTATCCCGAAGAGAAATACCAATGCTAGAATCATACATGATTCACTATTCCAATGTTATTGCAAGAATTAATAACTACATAAAATTCATTCAAGGTACAAGCATAAAATACTTATCTCTTTATGTTGGTACACCAATGAGCTAGACCTGTAGCTGTGTCTCATCTTCGCCACCTTCACTCGATCTCGGCCTAGTGGAAAGTGGGAATATGAATCGACCGTTTATCAAAGATTGAAGACTCCATTTAAATCTTGAGATCACATTATGAATCAACGCACCCGCACTCATGTGATCAAAGCGTTTAAGTAATCAAAAGAGTGAAAATAGATCATCACAACTTTCTTCCACACGGCGAAAGAGAATACGGCATAGGAGAAATGACATGAAGTGTTAAGCCACCCTTAATCAATGAATCAACGAATACCACAAGAGTCATCCCTCCATACATCACCACTGCAACCACATTGAACATTTATTTGTACATTGAACAGGCCTGTGGCTTCAATCATTACTTCCAGACTGAGATTCTGTTTAACCAAATCTAATCAGATCTTTTCTTAGACCCGCTCTAATACCATGTTAGTTTTAGGATCAGATTTAACAGAAAGCAGAAATACAACAACACATGAACAATAGAACACAGCATATACCCTAGGAAAACCCTCCTTCTCGAGGGAGAAAAACCCAGCCAAGAATATATCTCTTATATATTGAATGAAAGAGCAGAAATCTGCTTACAATCAGGCCAAACTGTAGGCCGATCTAAAACAATAAAACACAGTACCTCTCCTAGATGCGAATGCACAATTACAATGAATTCTCCTTGATGTTGATCTACTCTAAGCAAAATGATAATCTGTTGTAGATATGCGAACTCCTAATAGGTGCGAATTGTCTTGAGAATTATAGTCGATCTTCTTGAAGTGTGAACTTGTCTTTTGAATAATAATAATTGATGATGTAAGAATGAGCATTGCCTTCTTTATATACAAGGTAAGGTGCCTCTTCACAAGCAACACGACTCTTCACAAGGGTCGGCCTCATCTAAGAAATATAAATATAAAATATAATTTGCAATATGTAGGCCGCCTGCCTTTAATTAAGGAGAAAATATCTCCTGAAGCTACCAAACACTAACAGTGCTGGTGTGATGCTCTCAATATATTTATCGGTACATGGTGATATGACTATATACTGGCTGCTTGTCTGAGAGCTATCTTTTATGCTGTGAAAAGTTTCTTTATGTGCCTGTTGTGAACTTGAGCTTTCTTCACTAAAAATTTCTTAGTTATTTGTGCACGGGCTGGATATTACACAAAGCTACTTATTTATACTTTGCCTTTGAAGAGACCGTTGTAATATTGTGACTCTAGCTGATAGGCTTGCTGAGTCATATCAAAGCTTTATCATCCCTGCTCGCCCAAACAAAAGTATAGTAGAAAGTCAGGTCATGCTCAAGGAAGAATCTATTGAGCAACAGAGGATAGCCTTGGAGAAGTACCTCCGCCGGTTGGCTACACACCCGGTCATTAGGAAGAATAAGGTATATATATGTTGTTTCTTCAGGTTGAAGAAGATCAAGCGATCATTGAAGCGTTGCAGTTGCAATTTCACAGTCAAGGAAACCAGTTGTTGCTCGCAGGAGGAGATCTTTGCTATCAAGAAGTATAGATTGTTGTGATTTGTATATTGCCAGTTCCTCTAAATCTGAAATTTGTTACAATCGGAAACCAGAGGGAAAGATATAGAGATCAAAATTTGGAAAGGCATCACTAGTTGGATATTTGTAATAAAGAGATAAGTATTTTATGTTTGTACCTTTGAACAATGATCATGAATTCAAATAATCATGTAGATTAGTGAATCATGTATGCTACTAGCATTGGTCTATATATTCCTCTTCAAGGTAGGTTGATTCTATGAACTATTATTAATCTCTTTAAAATGCAGGATGGATCAAGGAGCAAAAGGATGTTGGATTCTTGGAGATATAGATTCATCCCTCGATTACACTTCTGCCATTCAGAGGGAGTTAAATTCCAAGGACGAGTTGAGAGCATGTCTAAGAAAAGGATTAAAGTTCTAAGATCAGTCAATGGAGGGGAGTTCACTTCCAAAGGATTTCTTTGCAATCTCTGAGGCAGGGATCAAGAGGGAGTTATGTGACTCACTGAGAAGAAATGAAGGTGTCAACTAAGTGGGTTGCAGTGTTGCAAGGCCAGGTGCTAAAGTCCTTGGAAGACCTCTTCAGCTACAAAGAACAGAATTGCACAAGACAATCAATCTGAATTTGACATTAGTAGCTCCACTAACCTATTTAGAATAGGGTGATCTAGGATGAGGTAGAGAAGGACAGTCCTGAACTCTCGCAAGTCAATAGTGTCAGAGGTGTGCGTTGGAAACCGTTCCTCTAAGGCAAGCATTGCAGGGAATCTTGGGCAAGGAGGTCAGGAGGTTGATGCAAGTACTTGGAGCTTCAGAGGGAATCTTATCATCATAAAGATTTGTTGTAATGTATATTTCTCTGAGACAGAGAAATATGAGGTGAAAGCCCTTGTAATGTATATTTCTCTGAGACGGAGAAGTATGAGGTGAAAGCCCTTGTAGTGTATATTTCTCTGAGACGGAAAAATATGAGGTGCAAGCCATTGTTCATCTATGAGATTGAGATGAGACGTCATGTTAAGAGACTCCATGACGACATCACATTGAGAGACTCTGTGATGAACCTTTGTAAATCTATGAGACTGAGATGTGTTTCTTTCCACACATGGGAGTAGCCATTGTGGACGTCATGTTGAGAAACTCCATGACGACATCACGTTGAGAGACTCTGTGATGAACCTTTGTACATCTTTGAGACTGAGATATGTTTATTTCCACACATAGGAGTAACCATTGTGGACGTCATGTTGAGAGACTCCATGATGACATCACATTGAGAGACTCCGTGATGAACCTTTGTACATCTCTGAGACTGAGATGTGTTTTCCACACATGGGAGTAGCCATTGTGGACGTCATGTTGAGAGACTCCATGACGACATCACATTGAGAGAATTCGTGATGAACTCTTGTACATCTCTGAGATTGAGATGTGTTTTTCACATATGGGTGTAGCCATCGTGGGCGTCATGTTGAGAGACTCCATGACGAGGATATTTGAAAAATACCTCCCTAGCTAAGAGGGAGTGTTAGTGTTTGGTAGCTTCGGGAGCTATTTTCTTAAATAAAATGTAATCAAGGCAGGTTGGCCTCTTGTTTCATAAACAAAATTATATTTATTCAAGGTCAGCTCTAGATGAAGGGTTGCCTAGCTTGTATAAATAGGAGACGGTGTCTCCTCATTTCATCAATCAATTAAGCAATTCATTCACTCTCCCATTCGCACTTCAGCAGCAGGTCAAGTTTTCTAAGAAGCAGAGCAACATCAAGGAGAAGAGTCAATACTTAGTGTATCCATGAAATTGCACCAAATATTAGTGCAAATCATTGTATTGTATTCACCCTTTCTAGGGCCTATTATTCTTCTAATATATAAAGAGAATATTGTTGTTGGGTTTTTCTCCCTCGAGTAGGAGGGTTTTCCTAGGGTAAATTGTTGTGTTCATTGATCCATGTGTTGTATTTCTGCTTATTTCCATTTCTAACCTAAAACTAACACTCGGGAATGGTGTTGATTCTTCATTGGACGGGGCGGAGCGAACTATGGATGCCACCCCATGTTCAAGCCAAGACAGGATAGAGGTGAAGAGGAAGAAATCCTCACAACAAAATATTCAAATGGTATTAAGATCATCAGAGAAGAAGGAAAATCTCTAAGGTGCAATTTTCATTTGAACCAATGGTAAGGTAGGTCAATAGGCAGTCTGTTGGCAAGTATGTATGCTTGCATTATGGTTGTTGTCCTTTGTGTAGCCTGTTTATGTAAGTTCTTGTTTTGATTCCTTGGGTATGAGGTCCCCCTTTGTGATCTCAACTAGAGCGGACCATGCTAAAATTCCCCCACCATCAACACAAACTCTCTTACACAACAAAAAAAAAAATCTTTGGCTAAAAGGATTTTTTCCCCAAAAAATCCTAATTTAATCAGCCTTGATTTTCAGCAATTTTAAGGGTTTAAATCACAAAAAAATCACGTAATAATCGCAAAAAATTTCCCAACCAACCCATCGCAAAACCCTAACCACACAAAATCACTATTTAATCGATTTTTTTTGTTAATTTTTATGATAGAAGTTAGAACTAAGCACTAGCCGTTGGGACGTGGTTCATCATCAAAGATTCACTAGATTTCATTAGGTTGTTGAGGCAGATCGCAAGTAGGTGACCTTGAATGGACGTATATTTCTAATAAATGTTAAGAATATTAAAATAGAGACACGTTCTTTGATATGCTTCTACATTTGATGTTAAGGACATTAACATGGAATGGTTAAGAAATGTGTTGCTTTTTTCTCTATATTCCGCACTACTATCATTTGCATTATGCTCGTAGTAATGCTTTCAATGTATATAAATCCAAAGACATAATTTAGTGGGAAATAATAAACAATATCATAAATACTAAATAAGGCTTCTATCTTCTTCTTTTTTTGACATATTTGAACCTTATAAGAGCACTTGCCAAAAGTAAATATAGAAAGCCAAATTGAACTGAAACGGAATTCTATTGGCCTGATATCAACCTAAAGAGATTTGTTTTCTTTGAATTCTTGTGATCCTAACTATTCAAAAGAATTTTAACATTTCAATTGTCAACAATAATACCAAGATGGCTGTTTAGATTATCAAGGTTAGGTTGGGATAAATTTCCTTTTCAAATGCTCTAATAAAGTGTGATTATTTGGACCTTCAAATTAACATTGGCCATCAAGTTTTAATGACAAGCGGGTAGGGTAGTGACAATTGTATAATCAAGTGGGAAGCATAAGTATATACATAATAGTATATAGACATTGTGGAACCCGAAGCATAATGGATCCTATCAAAAAGATAAAAACTAGCTTGTAGTGCTGAAAAAATGAACTGTAGCAGTAGTTTATATCAAAATGAAGGATTGTTTTGGTTATATTTAAATTTCCTATACATTATGTAGGCTTAATGCTTTGTTAATTGGTGAGACTCGCTACTTAAATGCATGCCCTACACTTGTTCTGGAACTACATTATTCCATTTAGGATCATCATATACATGGAGGTTTAGAAGGCCTGCAGGGAGTACAATAGCAATACATGAATGCTTTACACATATATAGTTTAGCATTCCATGCATGTTAAATAGGTATCAGGCAAACTAATACATACCTTGAGAGAAAAAATGCCCTAGTCTTGTGGGCTTATCTTAATCCCTATTGAAGCAGCCCTCATATATTTTCTCCAGATAGATTTCACAACTATCCCATTGAAAAGGAATGTTCTTCGAGCTTTGATTTTTCATTGAAACTTGTACCTATAAACTACCAAATTCTCAACTCAAAGTCCATCAATGTTTTGAACTCCATCGACTTATACACAAAATCAAGGACAATTTACTTGAATAATAATAGCTAAAATTGTGGCTCAAATAGTTGTTCTCTTCTTTTGTACCAGCAGGTCTTTATTATTTAATGGAAAAATATTTAACCCTCCCTTTACTCTTTTACAAATCTTCTAAAATAGTTATCAATGAGAACATTTCAATATCATTTATGATCTTTTGAGATTTAAGATTTTGTTCCAAAAGCATTTTCTATTACTCCATCTTGAGCTATTTGATTCAAAACCTATTAAGTTGAACTTTGCAATTGCTTTCTTTGTCGTATAATTTCCCTTTAACACTTCATATAGTTTTCTTTGCCATTGTTCTAGAAATTGCAAGCATTGCTATATCAAAAAAATGAACCAGTTCAGCAACTCAAATTAACTCGCTAACAGATTTGTTGCGAAGCCTAATCAAGTCTGAGACAAACATCCTAGGTATCAATTGGTTAGAAACCTTCATCTAGTACCTCAAAAAGATGGGCGCCCCTGGCCTCCAGGGGCGCTTTCCCTACCAGTGTTAGTCAAATTTTCATGTCCCTTATTTCTCGTTCAATCTCTCGTTTTAGATGCTAGACAAATCCTTCAGGTTGGCTGGTAGGCTCATCGCAAAGCTAACAATATTTCGGAGAAGTCTTATTGGAAGTGAAAAATCTCAGAAAGTTGATCTGGGCTCTAAAATCTAGGGTGCCCCTGGCCTCCAGGGGCTCTCTTATTTCCAGAGTAAAAATAATTTCTATGATTTTCACCTCGACGAAAATCCCCTTTGTGACGAAGCATCATTTTGCACATATCTCACCATAGATTCTTCGTTTGAGCGTTTTAGACTTAGATTTCGACACCTGGTATCTAGCCATCTGCCATTGACGACCTCGAAGGTCCTAACTTTTCACCTGAAAAAGTGAAAACTACCCACCAGACTTAAACCGACTTTTAACTGAATCTGACTTCACCATTGTGGTCATGAAGTGAAATAAGCCAATCAAAAGAATTTTCAATCAATTCTAACAAGTTTCCATTTTTAGGGCTTTTGCCTAAATATAGGGGTCCAAAAACCCTAATTTTCATTTTTTTCAAATTTTACTAGTATCTTCCTGACATCAAACTGACTAAAAGCCCATACTTGACTTGTCCAAAAACTGACTTCTGATGACAATTTTACAAGGTTTATACTAATTTAAGCAAAATGCCTTAATGAAGCAAAAAATTTGGTTTGGGTACAACATTAGGCTTCGTCTGGTGACCATGTCGGATACTTATGGCATAGGAGAACCGAGATTCTCTGTGTTTTTGTAGACTAGTGTTTAATCATTTGGGCATCGGAGTCAAGACTTTCCCTAATCACCTAGAAAGTTAAGAACGTTCCTAAAAATCGCCTAAAACATGACAAAACATCACAGAACGGGGAAACACATTACTACATAACGAAAAAGCATAAGTAAAAGAAATTTACTCCACCCCCGAAGAGATGAAGTGCTTTGGATATTGTTCGCTACATTGCAGCGGGAAAAGCCTCCCATCGATGTCGTTTTTGCCTAAAAGGCTTTACTTCTCTTCCGATGGGCATTGGAGGAGGCAATCCCTCTAGAATGAAGATTCTCAGGTATTCACATATCCCAACAAAGGTACTCTAACAAAAGTCAGAATATGATGCAAATGGGAAAGTTGATACCCCTGAGGCATTAGTTATGTTGTAGTCCATCCTCGAGATGTTGAATTCTTCAAACCAATCAATCGAATTCCAAACTCGATTTCTATAATGTCGTAGGTGATCTTTACTAACCTGAAAATATCCTTTGACCGGCTCGTCGATCAGCTCTACATCACCTTTAACACATAGGAGTTTGATTCCCATGTCTTCAGCATCTTTGAGGCCTAACAAAAGCACCTCCTTCTCAGCTTCGATGAATTTCAATTGCACAGATGGGTGCAACTGTCCTTAAGGGGAGATGATCAATTCCCTTGCTTCCGAACTTGTATTTGAACAACCTCCATCAAATTGTATTATTGTTATCCATGACCTTGTATCCTCTGTCAGTCTCTTTTTAGAAAAAACAATGTTTTGGTCTTCAGTTTCTATCTTTGACAGAGTCACACAATTACCGGGACCCGTTTTAGGCTTTTCTTTTGCTGGAACAGATGTCTTGAGCACAACCTGCTTCTTTACAACTTTGAGAATCTTATCTAGTTGTTCTAGATGATCCTAAAGGTATTCCAGTTGAGAGATTTGTACCTTGGTCTTCATTATGGAAGCTACGATGCCAAATTTGTTGAAGACGTCTCTAGAGCAACTGGCATAGTGTTCTCACGTGAAGGTTTGGGTTTAGAAATGGAAGTCACTTCTTTACCCTTTTCATTTGATATCTGTCTTTCTTCTTCTTCTTTTTGTGCTTTAAAGCTAAGTTGCCGAATCGGGTACGGGCACGGGTACGGATACGTGGGTACGGCAAATTTTGGGGGGGTTGGGTACGGAATCGGGTACGTCTGTACAAAATATAATAAAATATTCAAATATATATATATATATATAATATTTTATTAAAATTAATAATATTATAAAAACTAATGTATGTACAATTAATATTTTACTAAAATTAATAATATTATAAAACAATGAAACATAAAAGAAAATTTTAAATTATAATAACTAATAAATAATTAATAAGTATTATTTTAGAAATTAATAAAACAATGAAATATATAAATTAATAAGAACATATTAATCATAAATATATAATTTCTAAATTTTTAATACATTAATATAAATTAATTAATAATTTAATAATAATAAAAAATCTTACACAATTTTAAATTTATTATTTAATATATTTATTATTAATTTATTTATAAAATTATATATTAAAATTTAACATATATTATATAACTATATTATCAATATATATTATTATTATTCAATCTAGATATTAATATAGAATCTATAATATTATACGATTTATATACTATTAGTATTAATATTATTAATAATATTATATAATCTATATTCATGGTTCGAACGGGAGGGAATTATTAATAATCTATTTTCATGGTTCGTACGGGAGGGAATGCGCAGGAATGAGGCACAATAGACTGAAAAACTCTTGGAAAAAACAGAGAAACGATGCAAATAATGATGCTGCGCAGGTTTGAATGTGGTGAATGCGGTGAATGCGCCCTGCACAATACGCAGTGAGTATTCACATTCAGCGGCTCGGCTCGGGTCAACCAATAAAAAAATACAGAAACGAAATCACTGCGGCAGCTTTCACCCTAGATTTTAGGTTTTCATTTTATTTTGCAAAGTCAAATCATGCCGGAATCTGTTCGAATATGCCGCGTCGAGCTCCAAAACGCCCAGAATCGAAACGTTGTTCACAGAATCGTTTCAGGGGCAAAAATTTCGATTCTGGTTCGTACCCACAGCGATTCGAACCCGATTCCGACTCGGGTACGTTTCTGAAACGGAAACGACATGCAAAACCCCACGATTCGGCTACTTAGCTTTAAAGTGATGAGCACGTGTGAACACAGGTGTTGAAACATTTTCATGATTCACCGCAGGAGCGTACTGACGGTATTCTTCTTGTTCTTGATTGACGGGTTCTTTATCAAAGTATTCCGTTGCGGAGTCACCATCAAAGTTGTCCATTTGTGGTGAGACAACATTCGAACTTGGTGTTGGTACAAAACTAGAATTGGGAGCAGGTTCAGTATATCCCATGATTTGGATCGTTCTCAGATTCTCCAGACATGTGGATCTAGTATGTGCATCAGTGTCATGGAAATAGCAAAATACTGCATCGTGTGCAACTTCAATTGTTTGTCTTGGTGGAGATGTTGGCACCGTGGTTGAAGATTATCTCTCTTTGGCTAGTACGATTGTTGAACTGGAGATCTGATAGAATTTGTCTTCATCAGGCCGGAAGTGATCATATTATCCTCCAACTTGATGGCGTGTTTTTGCACACTCTTCAACTCTGTTGCTTTTGCTGTCTTGAGGAAGAAGGCTATCTCTAATGGAAGAGCATTTATGAAACAGCTTATCAGAATCTCTAGTGATGGATCGAATGTAGAAGAAAGTCTTGTAACAAGATGATTAAATCTTGCTACAAAATCCCTCATGTGTTGATTGTGCTCCATCCTTGAATTTGTAAGTTGGGCGAACATCAGGTGACTGTCTTTAGCAAGCTTGAATCTCACCAAAAATTTCTCACTCATAGTTGCCCAGCTTATGATACTATCTGGCACCAAGTGATTGAACCAATTGGCAGCATTTCCCACAAGAGTCTCGACAAAGAGACGCACTACGATGTCTTCATGTGCTACGTGCAAGACGGCACAAGTCGTTGTGAACACGGAAAAATGTTCCTTCGAGTGCTGAGTTTTGTCGCCGTGAAACCGAGGAAAGCGCTTCCTTGACCCTTTAGGTAACTCATGATTTACCTGAAAAGCCAAAGGTCCAATGTTATTACCCCATGGTAATGTGGGTGGACATCGTCGATTCCTATTAGCATTGCAAGCATTATCGTTGTTATCATCCATTGCTTTTGTGTGGATCATGCAATCGGATGCCAAAGTGTCATTCCCGTGAAATAAAAGCGTTAGCTTTTCTTGAAGTTTCTTGCCTCGTGCCCCACAGTGGGCGCCAGAAAACTGTTGGCGTTACAATTTGCACCTCTGGAATGCATATTGGCAACAAACAGCTATGCACAGTGCGTAATGACTTCTCTTCAAATTAGGAGGGGAAGCTCCCTCTTTTGTTGATATGTGTGAAAAAGTAAATTAATCTAAATCCTATCTTTTTGACTCAGCTAGAAGGGTCACAAGGTTAAGAAAACCAATACATTGTAGCTAAGGTTTTTCTCTGGTTTTGTAGATCTTAACTACAACTAACTTAATGCTTAATCTATCCTATTTCCTCAAGAGAAACAGAGCATGAGGACTTAGGAGCAAGGAATTGATATACGATAATCTTTAAGTCGGGATTTCCAAGGAGGTGGGACACCTAACCGAGGCGTAGGCTGAAAGAAAGGTTATTGGCAACAACATCAATCTCCACTTCTAAATTCCCAAGGAGGAGACGACTCCTATCCGAGGTGTAGATATGAAACAAAGATTATTAATCACAACAACACACGATAAACCTTCTAAATTCCCAAGGAGGAAACGACTCCTATCCGAGGTGTAGATAAACAAATCGCAAGCTTATTAATCACAACATGAAATAATAACTAGGACAGCAAATTGCACGAAGGACCTATCAATACGATTAACGATCAAACCAGCAATTATATTTAACTAAAGTGAACAAGTACAAAATAATAACATTCAGGCAAGGCGGCTCACCAATTTATTATCACAATAAAAGTTCTTGAACAGATACTAAATAGCAATACTACAGGCAAGGTGGCTCAGCATGTATGCTATCACGCGCAAAAGTTCTAATTACAATGTAAACAGATACTGAATAGTGATACTACAGGCATGGTGCCTGAGCATGTTCACTATCACGAGCAAAAGTTATAATTACAATTTGAACAGATACTGAATAGCGATACTACAGGCAAGGTGGCTCAGCATGTTCGCTATCACGAGCAAAAGTTAATTACAAATGAGCTAGGGTGCTCTTATTTATAGAACTTCAAGAAGTAGGGAACCCTAAAATCTCCTTGAGTTAACATGAGTCTTGCAAGCACGCAATATTTATTGCTAAACCTAAATGTATGCAACTATACAGTGAACTAGAAAAACTACCTCAGTTAACTGAAATAAAACTAAACTAAATGGACGTTGCAACACACAAGTCCTTATTAATATGCAAGTTAACTTACAACTAATATCAGTTAACTTGATCCTAAATAAAAGCTCCACATAGGTGACTCTAAAATAGACGTGCACAAAGGTGGGACAGCGAGTTAACTTGGAAAGAGGCATCAAGTTAACCATTGCATCAAATGTTTATCTTGAAGAGGTGGGATGTCCTGTCCACCGGTTGTGATCTCGAGCAATTAACTCCTCCAAGAAGTTGTTGACCGCCTCATCATCTGGAGGTCGTCACATGTATCAACTGTCAATTCACTACTTGTCAGCAACTTGAGCAATCCTGGAAATATCTGCACACTGAAACTGGCAGCCCACTGATTGGTAACTCTGGCGGCTCCATAACTGGAGTGATGACCTTTGTTTCTTCTACAGCTTGACACTTCTAACGCTTTTCTTGATTTTTCTCAGTGAAAGAGTGTTGCATGGTAAAACCACGAAGCTTGACTGTGAATACTCTAGTTGCAAGAAATGCTACTCAACTTGTTGCGCATGCAGAATTCCAACGGTATTCAACCCTCTAAACTGGCCTTGGAAGGCTATGAGCCATACGAGGTATGAAACCATGTGGATTTTGAGTGACTACGCCTGTCAAATTGTTTGAATCAACCCTCCGAATGCACTTGATGCAATTTGGTGTCAGCTTTTCTTATGAAATCGTGAATTAAGACCGATTTGGTCTTGAATTCAGTCTAAGTGAACTGCATTATGAAAAACTTGCCTGTTGACTATGAACACGACTATATTCTAACAACCTTTTCTGGAAAGCTAAAATAGCTCCTGATGAGGCTAAAAATACCCTGTTGAGGGACAATTTTCACAAAAAATTCTGAGACATGGGTTTTGTAGAGAAAATGATTCTAAGCAAACCCACAATGTCAGAAATTCAAAAAAATGCCCTTTAGCTTGACATGCAAAGGCTTTTCAATTGAGAACTGCAGTGGTTATAGGGGCACCGGGGGCAATTTTTCCCGAGAAAAACTAGCACATGGGTTTTCTAGAGAATAGAATTCTAAGAAAACCCAAATGATTCGATTTTGGAAAAACTGAGTTTTTGGCCCGCATGCAAAAGAATCTTCGGTAAAAAAGCACAATACTTCAAAAAGTGAAGTAATGGGGCAATTTTCTCGAAAAATTCAGAAACATGGCTTTTGTTGTTGATGCTGAAATAAGTGGACCCAAATGATCAATTCTAAAAATTTTGCCATTTACTTTGACATCCAAGAGAAAACCTAAGACAAGAATAGAAGAATTTTAGAGATAGAAAATAGAAGTTATTATTCTGCCTCTGAAAATGACGCCTTCTCCTTGTTTGGGATTTGATGAAGTTTGCATGCACTCAAAAAACAAAGTTTGAAAAATAAATCCTCAGAATAATCTGGACCTGGCACTACGAAGAAGATTGAAAACTGTCACCTATAGCGCCTTCAGATCTTTGCTTGCTTGAGAAAATGTGTTTGCTTCCACCTGTGATGAGAATAAATGGATGCCTAAATGCCTTAATAAATAAAATTCATGTCTTAAGGCATCACAAATGCATGCAATTCCTAAATTTAGGCACCACCTTCTAATTGGACCTCAAATTCAGTTAACTGGATGAAAAATAAGCCTTAAATTGGGCGCCACCTCCATGCACTTCAGTTAGCTATGCATGCAAAAATAAATTCGCCCTTTGCAAGCAAAAATTAAGTCAAGATGAAGTCAACTCAAAAGTCAAACTGGAGATTAAATATTATTTTAAGTTGAGTTCTCAACCTCCACCTTTATAGGGCGTCACTTTGCACTTGAGTTCAAAAGTCAAAGTTTGACTTGGGGCGCCTTTACTCCAGACTTAGAAATTTTCTTGAAAATTTCATTTGCAAATGTCACCAAAGCCTATGTTCGCCCACTGATTCTGATTGACTGATGTGTCCAGAAGACTGGCTGATAGTTTCATTGAAGAGCAGGATCAAAATTGACAAGGAGCTCCTTGAGGCTGCAAACCTTGAATCTGACATTAGAGGCTTCCAAATTCAGGGTGCCCCTGGCCTCCAGGGGCGCTTTTCTTCTTTAGACTTGGTCAATTTTTATTCATTTTCATCATTTTGAAGATGATTTTGACCTTACTTCATCTCACGTTCTCAGGTAACTGGCAAAACTTCAAAGCTAGCTGGCAGGCTCACTGCGAAGCTAGCTCCATTCTGAACACAAGCTCTTCGAGAGCACTTTTCCTAAAAACATCATCTACTAGATAAAAACATGGGCGCCCGTAGCCTCCAAGGGTGCTTTTTCTCCGAAAGATAGCCATTCTTCAAACTGGCTAATATTCGCCTGTAGGCTGCTGAGAAGTCCTCTGACCCGGCTGAGATATGCAACGAAAAGCTGGACGGAACACGAACAGGATGAGCATTTGAACTAACCCAAACAACTGCATTTGAGAGTCCAAAACCTTGGGCACACCTGGCCTCCAAGGGCGCTTTTGTTGTTTTCTGACATTTTTTTGACCATGATTAAACCTCATGTTTGACTCCTGATTCCGACAGTTCAGCAACTCAGATTAACCCACTGACGGATTCGTTGAGAAGCCTGATCAAGTCTGAGACAAACATCCTGGGTATCAATTGGTTAGAAACCTTCATCTAGTACCTCAAAAAGATGGGCGCCCCTGGCCTCCAAGGGCGCTTTCCCTACCAGTGTTAGTCAAATTTTCATGTCCCTTATTTCTCGTTCAATCTCTCGTTTTAGGTGCTAGACAAATCCTTCAGGCTGGCTGGTAGGCTCATCGCGAAGCTAACAATATTTCAGAGAAGTCTTATTGGAATTGAAAAATCTCAGAAAGTTGATCTGGGCCTCTAAAATCTAGGGTGCCCCTGGCCTCCAGGGGCTCTCTTATTTCCAAAGTTAAAATAATTTCAATGATTTTCACCTCGACAAAAATCCCCTTCGTGACGAAGCATCATTTTGCACATATCTCACCATAGATTCTTCGTTTGAGCGTTTTAGACTTAGATTTTGACACCTGGTATCTGGCCATCTGCCATTGACGACCTCGGAGGTCCTAACTTTTCACCTGAAAAAGTGAAAACTACCCACCAAACTTAAACCGACTTTTAACTGAATCTGACTTCACCATTGTGATTGTGAAGTGAAATAAGCCAATCAAAACAATTTTCAATCAATTCTGACAAGTTTCAATTTTTAGGGTTTTTGCCTAAAAATAGGGGTCCAGAAACCCTAATTTTCAATTTTTTCAAATTTTACTAGTATCTTCCCGACATCAAACTGACTAAAAGCCCATACTTGACTTGCCCAGAAACTGACTTTTGATGACAATTTTACAAGGTTTATACTAATTTAAGCAAAATGCCTTAAATGAAGCAAAAAATTTGGTTTGGGTACAACATGTTCTCAGACCTCCAGTGTGATGTTTGGGAAGTCAACAGCATAGGTGTGAGCCTTCATTTGGGCAGGACGAGGTGCCTCAGACCTGGTCGCTTAACTTTGTCACCATATTTGACACTCGAAACTCTGTGCGTAGGCGCTAGGGGTTGTGACCTGCTGTTATGAGCAACGATGTGAGCTTTTGAGGTTGGACGTGGACCCTTAACCAGTCTTTGCATCAAATGCGGAGTTGCTGATCAGAACTGAAGCTGTTCACTGACCTTCCCAGAGGTTTTATCTGCGATTCCATTGCCAACAGACATACTCAGTCCAATCACACAACTCAGGTTGGAGTTTTCAGTTGTATTAATCTTCAATGATATGCATATGGACTGAAAACTGATGTAAATGCATAATATAGTCTGCTGTAGCATTTCTGGCCTCAAATATTGACGTATGAATGCACAGTCTGAATGAGTGCAAATCTGAAGTTTATTTCTGTGAATTTCAATATTGCTCAGTTATTATAAGGGAAGTTATATAAGTCTGGAAATGCATTACTGTTGCTGCTCAAACTGTGTATCAGATTTCCATGTTCTTGTATGAAGTTGCTCAGTAAATATTGCGTGTAAGGGTTGCTTTAAACTTTTCATTTTATTGTGTAACTCAGTCCTGAGCAATGAAAAAAGTATGGAATCTAGTTATTGCATCTGTTCATGTGAAAGCATTGAAATCTGATTTTTAATCATGCAAGAACACAACATGTTTGACAAAATGGAACATATGTCAAACTGAATAAATCGAAATTTTTGAGCAAATCTTGCTGGGTATCTTACAAAATGTTGGAAAATGATGGTTGAAACTACTTGAAAATTCCAATGGTCTCTGCAGACTTTACTAATTCTGCAACTCAAAAAATTCACGCAACCCCCAATGCCCTCAACCTTGTCTTCCCTACTTCCTTTGAAACCAGACTTAGCTCTAATACCAATGTTAGTATGATCAAGAAAGAAGATGAGAGAAGGCTTGTCAATCTCAAAGAGAGATGGCAGCCTTATATTATTGAAGAATGTCTAATAATAGATAACAGTTACACAAGCCCTAATGATGGCAATTACAAAGTATGCTAACAAACAAGTGTAATGGGCATTACAATATTACATTGTTACATATCATTCTAATATACTAATCATATCCCAATATTAGGTCGGTGAAAATAGTGCCTCAAGTGGCTAAGTGGTCATGAAACCATGATCCTCATATTTAGCTAGGTGAAAATGGTGACTCAAGTAGCTAAGTGGTCATGAAACCATGCCTAGTAAAGAAGGCAAGAATTCAATGATGTTAGAAGCCATTCTGTCATGTCCCCGATTGGGACCTATCTCCAGCCAGGCAGGAAAAAAAAAGCATTTTTAAATGCTAAATTAAAATAATATTAATATAATAATAATATTAAATAATAAATTTAAATTATTGAATAAATAATATTTAAATTTAGCTCTGGCCAACCTCCCTGAGGTAGGCACTACATTCTCTATTTATGCTGGTCCGTCCGTCTAAGATGGGGATCACAATTATGGAAACGATTCTTGTTGGCTTCTACAGAGACGAAAACCTATGCAGGGCGACGACCAGGTGGGACGACCCCCTCACGCTAGCTACCTTTGAATATCACCCGTCCACCATATCACACAGAGCTCATCTCACTCGCAATGACCAAGTCTAGTTGGAGAAATGAATTGAGTGATTGACTACTTGGAAGCGGCACAAGCTACAGGACAAAGGGTAGGACAGAAATACTGGACAGAAGGTTGCGATTGGCAATCCGTGTGAATGCCCAAAGCTACCATCTGAGCCTCCAGTACACACGTGATGGAAATCCAACGCACCCTCATTAAGGACAAAGCGCCACTGTTAAGGGTGCTGAGTTTGGGATTGGCTATCAGATGCGTCTCTCTGATTTGGCAATCTAGAATCCACATTATAATGTCATGAGTTTATTTCAATACATATAAACTAGTGTGTGATTTGCAATATCATGTGAGTGAATTGGAGAGTGGGAATTTATATTGTAACAGCAATATCATTGCTATTAATACATTTATGCAATTCTGGCTTCGTATTTCATTGCGAAGGACTGTCATCTGTTTGTAGCATTTGGTGCTTTCCGTATATTTGTGTTCAATCTGTGCATAGAATATTCCAGTAGCTGAGCCATTGAGTTACAAGATCCATATCAGGTCTATTATTCTGTGCATGGTAATTTCAGTATATGGCTGCTAATGGTTTTGAGATCTGGTTCTGAATACAAACCTGTGGGTCATCATCATCCTATTGTTATCATACACAAACCTATGATCAGCATATCGCTGTTACGGTTACTATTTCCTGTTATTGTTATTTCTCACTGATTGGCCACTTTCAGAACTTGTGATCAGCAGATATCTGTTATTGTTTACTATCACTACTTGGCTCATTACACATTCCAAGGTAGAAAATTGAATCAAAAACCCCACTGACAGTGGCTAATGTTTGATACGATCATGACCAACACACAGGGAAATAAGTAAAATGAATCGCACCTTTTACATGACAATACCAGCCCATAAAAAGGACCAATTAAATGGAAAAATATTAAAAAAAGAACAACTCGACCTAACAAACATATCATTAAATCGCAACAAGGGTTATGGAAGAAGACTTAAATGATTGGCACACTTTTACAACAGCCAAGCTAGGAGAAAAGGGTGGGAAAAGTGACAAAGGATGGGTTAAATCACGACTAGCATACAAGCAAAAAGAAATAAGTAAAAATATTGCTTTTCAAGTGGCAAGGCCACTTCAAAATGATGACTCGATTAGCAATAACTTCAAATCTAAGAAATAAAAAGCTGCAATTTCCACCTAGTAACACAATCCTAGAAACACAACCAATGAATTAAATTAGTTAAAGGTGGATTCAAACACCTATCTTTAAGATTTAAAAGCAAAAATCGCCCAAATGAAAGGCACTATTCTATTCTAGTCATCCAAGAAAGCAAACAAATCCTATTTTAGCTTGTTTTAAAGAGTTTGTTGTTTTAAAGCAATGATTTACAAAGATTATTTTGTTATTATTTGAGCCCTAAAAAATACCTTTGAAGGGCTGTAACTTGGGTACATAGATTGAGGAGGAGTCAATGCTAGACTTATGATGCTGAAATCGTCATTTGAATGTGGAAGTCAAATCTTTGGATTTTTGTGTAGTGAAAGATAGCAGATATCTAGTTTATGTTGTAGAAGTACTCCAGCAGTTATTTGGTGATCATTAAATCTACGTTTGCGATTTCTTGAAGTAAATCAAAAGTAGATTGTTTCACGTTGAACTTTGCATTAGCAAATTGTTTATTTAAAGTGTAGCTTCAAATGCAGTTTAATTATTTGCTTCATGAAATCGTGTGGTCTTCATTTATTTTTATCATTTCCTATTGATATAAAATATTGGTTTCTGATTTAGCCAATGGTTGGTATCCATTGGTAATATTTCATTAAATCTTTGTTTACAGCCAAATACTACTGTGTGCTTTAAACAATAGTTTGTCCTTAATCTGAAAATCTTATTGCAAGCGTTGACTATTGACAGTCCAACACTTGTTTCTAGGACAAAAACATGATCATTTAGATATTTACCTACAATGCAAAACCCACCATGAAATTTTTTACAGTGTGCATACTTGTAAATGTTTTTAGTTTTAGGTTCAGATAGATCTCAAGGAGCTTCTCCTTATAATTTGAAGATAAAATGGTTGCATGTAAGAAATGGATTGCATATCAATGATTACTTTACTAATTAGGCATGAAAAGATAAAACAATGAAAAGTATACAATTGAACATTTGCTTGAAAGAAAGAGGAAATATTTATTTTCATGAGCATTATGCATGTTACTGTTTTCTATTGTGTGTTGGGTTTACCTTCTGGGATAGGGTGCCGAATATGGGTTAACAAAGAAAGTCGATCCTCTTTTCAGGATCTACTTGATACTTTTTATTACTTTGGCCAAAGCCATGTGTTCATTGAAATAGATGAAATTTACCTAGCAAAATTATTATATAATTTCTCTGCCATATCCTGTTTGTGGGACATTGCATGTTCATGTTAGAAATGCATGTATATACATCAGGCTTGCATCGGGATTCCCTCCTGCTTTTTATTTCTAGGTTGCTAGGTACTCCATGCAGGGTCGGGTATTCTTCGTATTAGGAAGAATTCCGGGGAAGCATAAGCTTCGTGGTTGGGCGAAAAAGCGCATGAGCCATGTTCTTGTCTCTTGACTTGCAGATGACTATGAGGGTCAGTGGTGGTTGGAGACTGTATTGTATATTCCTCACATTATTTTTATGTGATTGATTGTATTTGTACTTCCAAATTGTACATAAGTTGTATTTTTATATATATTGTGCTTATACTTGGATTATGCACTACACATATGAGAATGTGTTATGACATTTATTTATCTAATGGAGTTGATTCATTTTTATTCCATGTTTATGAGATATTGAGTTATTGATCATTTTGTGAGATTGAATTGGATCTCGATCCCTACAGAAGAATGGTTCTAACATACACACTTTTATGTTTTGTGTTGTCCTAAAAAGGAGTAATTTAAATGCTAGCACATTGCAATAATCTTGGGCACTGTTTTCGTTTTTTTTGGGGGAGGGCACTTATTTTAGTGAATAAATCTTTTTTATCTTGGCATTTTAGGGTTCTAAAAATAGTTTTCTACTGGGTCACCACATTCCTATTGTTAGCAAGATTTCTTTAGGCACTTTTGTCCTATTTTTAGGTCTACTGTATGTGCAGCTACCATGCCTATTTTAATTTTTATTTTTTATTTTAATTCTGGGGAGGCTGGATATTTTTAGGTCAGATTTTGATGATTAAAACAAATTAAAAATAAGCGGATTTTGTGCATCTAGTCCATGGGTTATTTATTTACCCTTGGTGACACTATTTTTTCGGAATAAAACTAAAATTGCAGAGAATTGCTGATGAGGTTTTCAGAAAATAAATAAAAAATTTAAAAAAAAAATCAAATTGCAGATTTATTTTGATTAAGCTATTGCTTTAGTTTTTCGTACTCAATTTTCTGCGTATGCAGATTAGGGCACGCTAATTGCGGATTTGATCAAAGGTTAAGTTAGACAATTTGTGTCAAACCCTAGAGTACAGAATCTGCATTGCCATTACAGTTAGGAAGCCGATGAGTACGTGTAAAAACATGCTTTGGTGTTGGTGTTATTACTTTGAGTGCTGTTATTGTTTTAAGTTTGTATGCTGCTTTTTTCACTTTTTAAATTCTTTTTAGTTTTGTGGATTCATACAGCTGTTGGGAAATTTTATGGTTCTCTTTCTAAAGCAAGTCTTGGAGTAATATTCCTTGCTGCAATCCTCTGTAAAAAGCAATTATTACTTGCTTCACATTATTGAAAAAAACACATGTTTTACATTTTAGTGCCTTTTAAGTGGCCACACAAAGGGGTTTACAGGTTTTAATATTGAGGTCCATACAATCCTATAAAAATTTATGGGTGTTCTGTTTATTATATGAAAGATTATGTGGTTATCTGAATTTAAGTTAATTTATGTTTTTAGGCTAAAATATGTATATACTTGTTATTTTTTATATGTTTTTTATACAGATATATCCAAAACTTATCCAACCTGAATTTTTTATTGTTGATCCGGCATACCCAAACCTGAACTGGTAATACCATAATAGTTCCACAATGCTGTTGTCAAACTGTTACAATGATGGCACTTGTCAAATCCTCTGAAAATCAATCTTAGAAAGAAGAAAAATACATCATTCAAAGCTCAATATGATCATTGTTATAATGCTGATTATGTTTTGCAAGCTCACTCAAAAGATGACTGAATCTAGGCAGTTTCAAGGAGATAGAATAGTTGATTGCTTTCTGTAAATGACTTCAAATGCAAGGCACTGTATGAATACTTGAAAAGTCCGAATTGTGAAGGTCAAAAATCCCACAGGAAAATATGAAATTCTTGCTGAAATTAAATGCCCTTGCTGAAAAGTATGAAAAGCCTGCTGAAAATCGATGAGGATCACTGCAATGGTGAAGATCTTGAGCTGATAATGATGACTGAACCCTCATTACCAATCAGGCAATCGGCAAACACTTTGGAAGAATGAAGAAATATGGAGAATGAAGGTCTATCTATGAACAAACGCCAGTTATTTCTGCCTTCACTTTTCCCTTTGAGTCATGCTTACAAATAGAGCACCTATTGTCACATTTGATCTTTCATTAAAATCTGAGTTTCCTCTATATGAAGCGTGCCTTTCTATAGATGATCTCCCTTTTGTTTTTTAAACAATTCCTTCTTTCATGCATGGGCAACTTTATATGTGCATAGATAATTTTGAAATCAAAACCCCAGTCAGCCTGTTAAGTGGAATGTGCTGGTCAATAACAATGCACTTTTAACATTGTTTCACAGATTTTGCTAACCTTGAAGTTTTAAACTTTTAAGGCTCTTTCAAAGGAGTGTGTCGTATAATAATCTTACAAACTTTGACTTCCAAAAAATTGGTTTGATTTCAGAATAGCATGTACCTTTATAATAGGGTTGCAAGTTCCATTTTGAAATGATTGTGGTCACCTTTCAAGGGGAACATGCCCATCCATTGTCTTACAGTTTTTGACTGTCTGAGCACTTACAAACCTTTTGTTTAATCAGAATTTATCCTAATATCCAGTTACCAACCTTTTGTTTAATGAAAAATTATCTGTCCATGCAAGCAGATGCCTCTATATGGCACTTGCAATTTTTATTTTGAAAAATTTGTCATCCTTCACTATGGCAAGCGCTAATATAGCGCTAATATGAAAGCATGCAATTTTATGACTTGAACTTTATGTTATCACTCACACAGGCACATGCCCTATAATTAACTTACATTTTTCACTTCCAAACTTTATGTTAGTCTTCTGATTGGCTTGCACCCCCTAAGTGGGCAACATATTTCAATGCCTTGGTGGATTTTATGTCCTTTCTCTATCATTCAATCCCCGATCTTTGCGTCGATTGCATTGGAAAGGTCATTTCATTGCCCATGCAACAGCATTGACTAGAAAGGGGAAAAATGACAGATGACTACAACAAAGTTTGAAATGTGACTTATGATTGGGGAAATGACAAGGTTTTAGCTTGAAATGTAACTTAATATGAAAAAATATCAAATGGGAACAACAAAACCAAAATTTCTCAGTCAAAAAAAAAATTCTAAAGTTGATTTTTTTTCTTTTTCCTTTATTTGCAACGTTTTTTTCTGATTTTTTCCTAAATCTAACCCTAGCCCAATATTTTCCATTTTTTTCCCAATTTTATCCCAATAAAGTGAAAATATCTTATCTTTTGGTTTACCAAGAAATTACGAAGAAAGAAATTTGCTTCTATGATATTATATACCATTAACAGTGTTTACTTTGTTAGGCTTACATTTAGAAACAGGAAATACAATCCAGCCTACTTTGAAGGATGGCATACAAAGAAATCTTTTCTGATGTTCACCTGGTAATCAGCATTTATCTAAGACATCTAGAATGGAATTGCTAATTCAAATCCAGATTTCACATGACAAATCATCTAATATGATGCCTTACCAAAAAATTTCCTCTTTTTACAGCATCGAATAATCCTTCAAGTTTATCTTTTCCATCATCCTTTTCAAAAATCTGTCGACATCAGAGAAACAAGAAATATTATGTTTGATCCATAAAACAAGAAATGTAGAGTTTTTGCAATGAAAATTGTAGATTCAAGTGTATTGGCCTGCAGGTTTACTTAATTAAATCTTGCTTCAAACTCATTCCAGATTTGAGGATTACACTGTCAAATTAGCATGCTCTAGAATGAACTGACAACAAGTAAACAAATTGAAGCAATCGCTTGCACCGGGCAAAACATAATTCTTATGTTATCAAGGCATCTTGTAAGAGAAATGAATACTTGTTGGAAACTTTCATAGAAATCTCTAAAGTTACAAACGTTCCTCATGGATCCAAATTCCCTTCATAAAAACCAGTCATGTTACCAGATAACGAGTGAACAAATTATGTACATAGGTAAACATAACTATTATCAACTACCAATAGAGAGCAACAGCATTTCATTTAAAATAACAAGAGAATAAGGTACAGATTAGAACACAATGGCATACAGCCTGGTAATCTGCATTAAAGACTGCCCGTGACTACTTTCAGGATTTTTCCAGGGGCAATGCCCTTTTAATAAGTTCAAAAATATGTCCAGCATTTTTCATTAGTTGCTAGCTACAATCACCAAACTATTTCAAATAATGGCTTAAATTTTTATTTATTACAGCCTCTTACAGCTGATGTCAAATTATGATATTTACAGTAACAGCAAAGTTTAATGCCCAGCATTGGTATAACCGCTTTTGCAAACATATAGCTAACGGCCGCTCCTACTAAATCTGTTCCTTGTCTCTAATAATCTCTAACTGTCTCCTTGCCATGCTTTTAGGCGTTTTCTCAAAATGGCCTCACCAAAACTCTTGCCTAAATGTCACCAAGATTTCCAATACCACTAACAATCTCCACTATCACCTACTTTTCAACTTAGAGTCAAACAAAAAAATACTTAAATTTTAACTTCAGTTTCATATGTAACCTCTTTGTGAGAAAAAATGGGATACTATAAGCTTCTAGGTTAATTATCAAAAGAGTAAATTTTAATATTTAATTTTCAAAGATAAGCCCCCGCGGGTTAGTGGAGTTTGTCTAAGTCTCGGGTTTGCTCCCCGAGGTCTTGGGTTCGACTCCCTGGCCCGTGACTTACCCCGCCATGCACACTTGGGGTGTGTGCTGGTTACCGCGCGCGCCCAGGGACTAGTCTCGCCTCAAGCTCGCCCCGTAAAGGGAACCTGGTGGGCTCGAGTCGCTGAGGATACCCTGTGGATAACAAAAAAAAAATATTTAATTTTCAAAGACAATCCAGATCTCTCGAAAAAAAGATGCTTAGTAATACCTTAACAATACTTGTTAAGGCATGTTGGAGGAAATTGTATTCCTCAATTCCTTAAGATTTTTTTGTAAATTTTAGTCAAATTCAATAGCAGTTGTTTTCTAATAGAGTTGTTCACCAAATCCATAGAGATTGTTCATTAATTTTCATAAGGGGATTCATCATTGTGAATGTCTATTTGTTGAGATGAAAAACATTTTCTATCTACAACATTCTCCGCTAAATCATGTTTTCTAACCCTATTTTTTGAATCTTTCTTTGAGTGGGAATGGGGCTGGAAAGCTTGGGGCGTCCACTTGGGCCCACTCCTCTCCTTGCGACTACTAGTATTGCCTTGGGTTGTACCTCAGCTACTTCAGGTAGTATTTTGGTGAGTGGTTCAAAGAAATGAAAGTATGCCATTTTGTGCAATGATTGTGAAGCCTATGTACCCCGATCTTCAAATGCTGTTCTACAGCTGTCAGTTTCTGAATAAGGCACAATTATTAAGCTACCAGATTCAATGGTGAATTAGATTGTTTCCTCCATGCACAATAATTTGGTGGGTAAGTTTTTTCTTTCCATCCCAACATTGATGTGGTTAGGAGATGGGTTTAAAACAAATGGAAACTTATGTGTACTGTTTTTGTTAACACTATGTTGGGGGTGGTGTTCCTCTTTATTTTCACCCTTCAAGAAGATATTCTTCAGGTCGTAGCAAGGAGGCCATGGATTTATGGAAAATGCAGCTTATCTCTTTGTAGATGGAAGTCGAGTTTTGACCCCAAAATGGATTTATCCAAAAAAGCACCTTTATGGGTCTAGCTTGCAGATCTTCCTCTTGAGTTTTAGGATGAGGGAATTTTCGTTTGGACAGTTAATTCCTTCGGTCATTTCATTACAGTGAATAAAGTTACAAAGGAAGAAACAAAGTTGGTTTATGCTAGATTATGTGCCAATTTTATCTTCAAAATCCTTCCAGCTTCCATAACCTTGGAATCTAAATTTGGAAAACAGAAGCAATCCATTTTGTATGAAAACTAAAAAAATTTCTACCAAAATTGCTCAAGGTCTGGACATCTGATAACCAATGTCCTACACCACGGAAAGCTTTCAATGAGCCTATAGATAAGCTTAAGGAACTAGATGATAATCCAAGGAACTTATTTCTCCTAAAATTTCAGAGGGGTACCCTTTTAAATGTAATGTCCCCATTTTGGCCATACACTCTTCTTTTGGATTTAGCCTATTTCCGGAAATCCGTAGGCTAAGCTGAAGTATAAAACTAGGGTTTCCTCTTTCAGATACTGCTCAGTTGGCGTTCAGAGGATGTTGTGCAGACTTACTATTTATAGCAGTTTGCTATTTTTAGCAGGTCTATCTTTTGGCAGTATCTATCTAACAGCAATTCAATGCTTTGCAGTTCAGTGTTCAGTTTGGCTTTCTGATGGTTTTGAAGTTAACTTACTATTTTTGGCATTTACTATTTTTAGTAAGTTCATTTTTGGCAGAAGCATCATCATCAACTTGGTTCAGTTTGGCATTTGTCAGTTTGCTATTTTTAGCAATTCATCAGTTGCAGCTTGGGCATTGTATTTGGTTATCTCCTTGGACTAAGTTTCAGACTTAGTCAATTTTCATGTCTTGAAGTTGTACCCCACGCCTAGGCTTGATGACTTCAAGTTGTTTTAAAGAAGGGGACATAAAGGGGTCAAGTGAGCATTTAATTATTTAATAAATGCTTTATTGTTGCAATATGAAATGGATGCCTAAAAGGGAAGTTGAATGATATTTTATTATTTCAAAAAGTAAGAGGCAAAAAGGTGGCGTCCCTTTTGGAAGTTGAAGTGATTCAACTTCTTGGAATTTGAAGAGTTCTTGTTGCTTCATTTGCCAACTAAAACTTATATATTGCTGCTGTTTGAAGAGCTGATTATCCAATATTTTTATGTTAATGATATGCTGTCGAAATGACAACTTGTTTAATACTTCGAGGGATGCTTACCTCCTAGTTCCAATCCAATTTCGTGTTTGAAATACAACACCTAGTTGGTCATTTGCTGCTTCTCAAATCAGACTAGCAGATTGAGCTCAATAGTTGAAGATTTTGATGAAATTTCCAGTTTTGAAGTTGCTGATACAGTCACAGCTGAAAGTGGTTTTTGCATACAGCTTTTGGAGTGAATTTAATTTGCTTGTGGGTACTTTTCCAATCCATTCCTACACCCAAGGCGACCATCTTTGGAGAGTTTCAGATTTTAGTTTTGAGTTTATGATTTTTACTTGTCAAAATCGCCCTTGCTCAAGGCCGTACCATTCAAGGAAGCATTGGGATTTGTGCCAGAAATAAAGCTGCTGTTTGGTTGCTGTTTGATGATCAAAAAATGTTCGCCTACCTTCTAAGAAGACACAGCAAAAGACGGCATTCAATTCGGAGATGAATTAAGTGAGTTATGAACATTTCATTGATTTTCTCTGTAGCTGGTTTGAATTTCCAGAATTCTGATTTTTATATCAGACTGTTATAATTCTCAGTTTTTGGTCTTATACTTCAGTTTTGGAGTGTTATATGATTGTAAGAATTCATACTTCTTTTTCTAAGGTTCACTTGCTATCATTGTAATTTGTAATCTGCAGAGTTTAATTTGTAAAGGTTGAGATTAAGCATTACTAATCCAACCATTTCCAGTTCTGCAATTACTTATTGTTTTGTCATTAAATTACCCCTGGATGGTTTACCGCCAGTGTGGATAATCTGATTTGTAACACTCTTGTACCCACTTTCATAGTGGAGAATCCCCACAGCTCTGTGGATGCCCGCCGCAGCGGATGAATTGTTTTAATTGTAATCTTTTCCCCCCACTGTTTGGTGGTAGTGTGGAAATGCTTTTCATGGCTGGTTATCCGCCTATCAGTTTCTAGTTTTCAATTCAACACTCCGTCATATGTTAGCACCTCGCCCTCAGTGGGATCTTGAGTGCACATTCTTGACGTTGAGTAGTTTTCTTTCAAGTATTTTCATTTAGCTTCTCCGCCATATGACAACACCTATCTCTCATTGGGATTGAGTGTGCATTCTTGGTGTGAGTTCATTTCAAGTTCAGTTTTCTATTTGGAGCTAATGCTAACCGAGTTGATTAAGTGTTGGTTATGTGTGTTAATTCATCGAAAAAATTGGTTAGCATATTTCATTAAATAACTACTCAATCTTATGAACTCCCCTCATGGGAAGTTGGAGGAACAAGATTTGGAAGTCCACCATAGCTTGTTGATGGAACCATCCATGGAAGCTGATGGAGAGTTCAAACCAAACGGTATAGGTAAGATTGACCCCAACCTAGATATATAGTTGTTGAACAACTAGGTGGAAGAGGTCATCTTTCCTAACAAGGAGGAGCAACTCTAGAATGAAACAAATGCCAATAGGGAGGAAGGCCTTTTTGTACAGATTGAGCAGGTGGAAGTGGGACAAGTTGATGATGCTTTTTCTAAACAAAATGAGGAATTCGTTAATATTGTTGAGCAAAGCAAACAGCCCAGTTCTAATGAAAAGAATCTTAAAGAGGTTGTTAATTGGGAGGGACCCCTTTGAACAATTCCACCCTTAATTTTTCCAAAAACTTCACAACTTGCACTCATCAGCGTTAGCACAAAATGCAATGATAGACAAACTAGAAAGCAACCCTTCACTCTTCAATCACCGAGATCCCGAAGTGGGCAAGATGAGAGCATACGGTGTAAGGGGATCCTTGCAAATACTGAAGTTATAAAACTAACTGAAAGAACACCTTCCACTTTCTAATCACCCAAATCCCAGTGTGGGCAAGGTGAGAGCATATGGTGGTTGGCTTACAATTAGGAACTTGGCTAAGCTACCACTTCTTCAGTGAGTTGAGTATTAATAACAACGTTGAAAGTAAACAAGTAAAGCTATTGACGGCAAGTCAGCCAATAGAGAAGTAAAGCACTTGGCGGCAAAGCCAACCACTTCCACTTTTCAGTGGGCTACAAGAAATGAAATAAGGAAAACTCGACCACTTATTCAGCAAGAGTGAAGTACAATAAGAAAAAGGCTCAACCACTTATTCAGCGGGAGCAACCACTTGTTTAGTGGGGTCAGTAATAAGCAAATACAAGAGAATTCACCAACGGAACTATCAATGGTGTTACAATGAGCTCAGTGGAAACATATCAGATCATTACATACTGCTGCTATGAGAGGTAAATGATAGAAAACTGAAGTATAACACCCTCCCTAGATGATAGAATGTAAGTATGTGAGCACCCCAACAAAATCGAACAAGTATACCTCAAAACAAGTCCATTGGAGGTCAATAGACGGGCAAACTGGAAGCTGTAATAGGTCTGATAATCAGAACATAGGCCTGACATGCAAGTACAGCAGGTCTGAAACTCAGATCAGCAACCTTCAAATCACCATAACTTTGCCAATACTCAACAGAATTGACTCAAATCACTTGCAGATGGTCCCACATTACTAGGTTTCCAATCTTGGATATCAAACCACCACAAACTCCTCTAAAAATTACTGGCACGAGTCCCAAAGCACCAACAGCAAGGTGGAAGAGCCCTCAAGGTAGGTCAACCAGCATTATAAAATCAAGCATTCCATGCAAAAATCGTCAAATCTCAAGCATGGGGGCACCCAAGGCAATACAATGGATTGGTCCAATGCCCAAAACCAAGACTCCAACGTCTCCTCATCTGCAACATAACATGGTATGGCCTAGGGCATAGAAAATTACAGCCAGCAGCATATAACTTCAGAAAATCACTCTCAAAGCACCTCCAACCTTTGCAAAATCGTTATCACACCAAAACATATAGCAAGAAAGCATAAGAACATTCCATAACCAAGAACAAACTGAAAATCTTTCACCAATATCTCCAATGGTGACTCCTGCAGTGAAGCCAGTCCAAAGTCCAACTAGGGAGTATCTCTCAACTCTGAAACTAGAGCAACTTTGAAGGTTTTCATCTCCAAAGCCCTTGAGGGGATTCAATCCTCACTCTGACAACATTTCGTTATCATAAATCAACATGAGAAAACGAGAGCAAATGAGGACATTATGTAACCTTGAGAACCAGAATTTTGAATTCACTTTTCCCTCTCAAATGGTATGCCCCGTTTTGGAGAAATATTATATTTTATTAAAAACACTCAACTCCTTCACTGTGGGCATCCAACTTAGAATATGCAATAATTTATCATTTAAATGCTAAAGTTCTTCAACTTGGCATCCAACATAACATTCCCCTTTTAAAAACAAGTTGAGTTGATCATCCTAGGCGTGGGAGGCCAAAAACAACATAAAATTATAAAACGACTTAAGTTATATTTGTTTTTTCCAAGTCCAAGAACAGTGGAAGCCAAAACTACCAATAGTAACTGGACTCAGCACTAAAACTACCAACACTGCTAAAATTGGAAACACTACTTTCAAAAGCTATCAACAATACTGCCAGAAATAGCACTTACTAGAAGTAGCATACTACTAAAAATAGTATGTGACTCCAAACTCCATATGAGCACATTCTAAGTGGCCATCGTAACTTACTAAACGTAGTAAATCTAAAAATAGACACTACTAAAAATAGCAATGACTGCCCACCAAAGCTCTCATGAAACCCAGAAAGACCTAGAAGTCTTTCTAGCAAACTCCCACAACAAGCCCCTAAAAAGCTAACAAGAAACCTCCAAGAATTTCCCACTAGAGGAAGGTTTAAACCTTGACGCAATAGTAACTGGAATCAACACTGAAACTGCCAACATTGCTAAAATTGGAAACCCTGCTTTGGAAAGCTGCCAACAATACTACCAGAAATAGCACTTACTAAAACTAGCATATTGCTTGTTGTAACCATAATAAATTTTTGCTTCAATAACACATTTTTGCTTAAAATGAGCTAAATCATGTAAATTTTTTGTCAAAAGTATGTTTTAGGTCAAACCAAACATAGGATTTTTGTGGGTTTACATCAAGGAACATATGTGCAAAATTCTGACAATTTGAAAATTAGGGTTTCGTACCCCTGTTTTTAGGAAAACCCCTAAAAATAGGACCTTCCCAGAATTGATTGAAAACATAGTTACACCACCGTCGGGGACAGAGGGACGGGGGACAAAAGGGCCTGAATTTGGGGACGGCAGGGGGACAGCGAGTGGGGGGGTGTATATACTATATACTATACATATGGTACTTAAAATGCTAGTTATGAAAAGATGTATAAGACTATTAAGAAGTAAAAGAGCAAAATTGCAAATGCCAAATTGAAATACTAAATAGTAAATACTTCAACATTGAACATTGAACAATGAACATTGAAGTTTTCAGTATCGAATTACTAATTAGAAATTAGAATACTGAATACTACATAAAGTTTTAAACTCACTCCTCTTTCACTTGCAATAACTCCTTTCACTCTCCTAATCACTCTTTTCTTAGCTCTTCACTCTTCTTCTTCTTGCTATAACAAACAATTAGAAATGAAAATGTGAATATAAATGAAGTTCGGAGGGCCTTTTGAAGGCATGGAAGACCATTGATGGGCCCCACATACCCTTAGGGTTCGAATAGAACCAAAGAAATAATAAAAAAATGTGTTTATTTTTTTTTAAACATGTGCTTGAAGTTGTCGCCACGGGGTACACCTATGCATCCCCGAGACACTTGAGGGATGCACAAGCGTCCCCCTCAGCGTCCCGAGAACGTCAGGACGTCCCCGCGTCCCCTGCTGCGAGTGGCAACATCGGTGGTGCCGCTGGGGACTTGGGAACGCCATCCCCACGTCTCGGGGACATCCCTGTTCCGGAAACGCTCAGGAATTAGGGGGGGAACGCGTCCACAGGGTACACTGATTGAAAATGATTTTGAAAGGATGAATTGACTTCATGATCACACTGGTCAAGTCAAAATCGCTAAAAAGTTTGTTTTACTCTGGTGGGTCTATTTTCATTTTTCAAGAAGAAAGCTAGAACCTCCAAAAAGATTAATGGCAGAATGGCCACTACTAGGTGCTGAAATCTAAGCCTCAAAAGCTTCAACGAAGAATCCATGGCGAAAATGCTCAAAAAGATGCTATATGACGAAGGGGATTTTAAAAATTGAAAAATGCCAAAAATTGAATGACTCTAGAAAAGTCACACCTTGCTACCAAGGAGGCTATGCAGTCAAACATGGGAAAAAGTGCCCCTGCTAACCAGGGGCGCCCTTGAACTAGATGATCCTGATGTCACTTTTCAATGAACTTATCTTCAAGTGATCTCTCTGGCATCAACTCACCCTTGCAACGAACCTATCAGCCAGCCTGCGAGACACATCAAACGACAACAGTTGTTGATAGTTAGAGCATACAAAATGGAAGGTAAATCAATGCATATCAAGAAAAAAGTGACCCTGCTGGCCAAGGACGCCCTTGAAATTGAGGCACCTAATGAGGTTTTCAACAACTGCTTTCTACAAGGCATTTGTTCAACTCTCTCAACTTCGCGATCAATCCAACTGCACGTTCATAGGACCTATCAAGCACTCATAGGCAGAGATCAAGCAGAAAACACCAAAGGTGGAGGCTAAATGAAGAATAATGGAGAAATTGGCTAAGTGTTAAGGAAAAGAGCCCCTCCTAGAAATAGGAGCCCATCTTTTTGGGAAGTCAGATGCAGTCTGCAAGCTCGATGACCTACAAGATGACCTTCTCCATTTTGATCAATCTCAACAATGACACCGTCAACAAAGACAATGGGCATATCAGACATCTGACGACAGAGATCAAACTGGGACCGATCGCGAAACTTTGCAACATAAAAATCACAAGTCAAAAAGTCAAAGGCGCCCCTGAAGGCCAAGGGCGCCCATACTTTTCAAGTACCTAAACCAACTTTCAAAATCCACAAAGCCAGACTTCCTCTTCAAGACTGAGCTGGTTATCCATCCCATGTTTCAACGAGATCATCAGACTCATCAATCAATGGTGATATCCTAGGCACACTTAATCAGAGTTGTTCCATCTTAGCAATCGATCTATTAGTAACATCTCAAGATCAATTGAGCAACAGGAATTGAGGATCGAACAGAGGCACTTCACCATGGAAAATGAGTGAAAATATCTTCAACTCTTCAAAGGGACGCCTAAAGTCAAAAATTTGGAGCCTTAAACCTAAGGATGTCGAGAAGTGTTTTGGTATTCCACCATGTCCGACAAATTTGGTCATATCTGTGAGAAAATACGAAAAGGCATTCGAAGTGTCAAAAGTTAAGTGCCAACAGAGAATGGCAGAAAAATGGCTAAAAAGGAAAAAGGCCAACTTGCCCAAGAATGTAGGGCATGGAGAGTCCTGAGATGATTATGCAGTGATGATAACTCTACTCAACAGAATCATTGGACAGGAGGAGGCGAACCAATTTCAGTCATGGATGTACTACATCATCACCAAAATTGTAAGCAACAGAGAGCATTATGACTAGCCTGCCCTCATCAGTGATAAGCTCCACAAGCAAATGACTGGGTTTTTAAAGGCTCACAGGTTTCACATGTGCTCATATCTTGTATACCTGATTTCCTTCCAAGGCCAATTCAGAGCATTAAACACTGTGGGAACCCTAGGTGTGCAGAAGGTCCACGAACATTTTTCACGACTTAAGTTCACACAAGCAGAAAGGCATTTCAAGCGGATAAAAGATCTATTCCTAATGCACCTAGTGAGGGACCTCGACCATGGCATGCATATACGCATATCACAAGCAGCTACGGAGGCAATGATGGACTAGGCGGATTGGTTCATCCAATTCCCCACCTACACCTATAAACGCGTACATGGATAAAACAATCACCCTACCATGTTACCCCGTTTTCCTTCAAATAAGGTGGTATTCATGGAATTCTTGTGGCAGTTGTCCCATGTACATTCTCATTTGCGCTACAAACGCAAGATAGCCACAATCTTTCCTCTCCAGATGGGACTTTACAGGTGTAAGACAGCAGATAATCCAATGATCCTAGAGGCTTTTATGCAGCACACCTTGAGTAGCACTCTTCACACGAATCTTCCATGGAAGACTATTGGGTCAACTGTAAAGATAAGTTTGATGTATAAAGACGTAACTATAGCCGATTTAGACTTCCGCAAATTGCTCATTTCATGACAGAGGATGTGGAAGGCCTATCCAATGATGATGGGGAAGTTATTCTTCCTTCATTCTTCGTGGATAAGGTGGACTCACAACCACTTGGAAAAGTGGATTGGTATGCCAAGGAGAGTACATCTATAGAGCAAACAACAAGCAGGGTTGTCAGAAACAATCAACTCGACTTGGACAGTAAGAAGACAAGGAAGGAAGTAATTCCCCACACAGAGCTACCACCGGTTCATCCTTCACTACCTTCCACATTAAGGAAAAAGCCCAAACAGAAGCAATGGAGTAACCCTCCTAGAGAAATGAGGATGTCAGGGCACACAAGGGGTAGAATACAAATTGCTTACACAAATCAGCAAGAAGTACATGTCGAGACAGCCACAAGCATACTTGAGCCAGTCATGGAAACAGTTGGAAACAGTTCTAGTTGAGCCAATGATTGAGACAATCACAGCTGAGACAGAGCATATGATGGAAGAAATCGCAGCTAATAGAGTGTCGGTGGTGGAAGCACAACTTCCTACTTCACCACACTCACAGCAGTCACCAATCCCCATTGACTTCGATTCACCACCACAAGATACTGCAGCACAATCTCATTCATCGAGCATTCAAGGGCCTAACATTCCTCCTTCCAGCAAGGCTAGTCAAGATTCATCTTGGCTTGAGAGCCTCCTAGGAAAGAGGAGAGAAAGGCCATCCTACTAGCTAGACTTCACAGAGTTTGATCATGTCCCCCAAGACATGCCAGTAAAGAAGTTGAAGAAGAAAGTTCATGTAGGATAGAATGCTGACAATGAATTTGTCATAAAGACAGCTGCACCACCTAAGGACAGAAATGCACATGAGGTAGAGGATAATGACTTTACTTTGTCAAAGGTCAACCTTGGTAAGACCACTTGTTAGGTGGAGGCAGATCTCCTTGGAGTTGCATCAACAAGTGTCCAAGAAAGAATGGCAAAAGATGGCAAAGACAAAGCAGCCTTAAAGGCTGAAAACCAGCAATTGAGATTATACATATCTAGCTTAATCCACGGTACACCAAACATCTCTGCTTTGCCTAGAGAGTTGATAGACCTTCTCGCAGAGCAAAATCACCACCAGCTGATCTTGTATGGAAAACACTTGAAAAGTCAAGTGGAAGAATTTGTCATCAGAGAACAATGTATACTTACAGAGCTATATCAGCTAAGGAACAGAGCTCATGAACTTCACGTGGAAATTCAGCAATCTCAACAAAAGGCAGCAGAGAAGAGGCCTGGAGATGAGATTACTATCTCAAACTTACAGTTGGCATCCCAATCAGTTACTCTAGTGGAGAACAAGCAACATCTTTTCGCTTGGAAAGAAAAATTGGTGTACAACGTGAAAGCATATGACACCAACTCTGTAGAATTGATTGAGTACCGACAAATTGTGGCAGGTGTTATCAACTTCATGAGAATGCTAATAATATATATCGCTTGCCTTTATCAGCACAAGGAAGGTCCGTCCATTGAGCTAGCCGAAGTGCAAACACAATTCCAAAATCTCATCTGTGACAGTTTTTGTGGTGACCCTACTGGTTGTGAGTTAAGTAAGATTCCAGTCATGTCAACCAACCTAGATGACGCGGTTGCAAAGTGTATAGAGTATCAGCCGCAGATTGCAAGTGGTGAAGAGATGCTAACATGCCACGTCATCATCCTATGGAACATTAATTACCTAGAGGCAGAAGAAGTCAACAACTAGCTAGAGGAGTTGTTGACTAGTGGTGAAGAGGTGTAAAGCACCTAGAAAGGACGTCCCACCCTCCAAAATAGCATTAATGACAAACAGGAGTTTACTTGATGCCCCTTTCCAAGTTAACTCACTATCCCACAGATCATGCATGTCAGATCCCACTAATTATGGATGTCTATTCTAGATCTCCACTAATTCTAGATCTCTATTTTGGAGACACTTTTGTAATTTGAGTTCACTTTTAGTTTAGTTTCAGTTAACTGAAGTAGTTTTCCAGTGAACTACTTACTCACCTACTTTTAGACATAGGAATAAATCTTGCTAATTGATTGGAAAGAACTCAATGTTAACTCAAGGAGACTCTAAGGTTGCCTACTCCTTTGAGTTCTATAAATAAGAGCCTTGGGCTCATTATTTTGTAACTTTACTTCACAGCAGCAAAATGCTGAGCTAGAAAGCCTTCATATTGTTCGCTTAGTATATGTTCTTGAATCGTATTTGTCATAGTTAAACACCAAGTACAACTTGTGTTCTCTCTATTCACATAGGTGTATTCAATCATTGTTCATGTGTTCTTGGTTTGATAGCTTCATGTGTGATTGTCTCTCTGACACAAGTTGTTGTCCCAACGTGTAACCTTTGGTGGAAGATTGAGATAATAAATCAAGAGAGCTACCTTGCCTTTGATCTAAAAAATCTCAAAGTTTTATCATTGTATGTTATTTCAATAATCTTCTTTCGATCTACACCTCGGAAAGAGCATTGTCTCTCCTTGGGAATTCAAGCAATAAGATTATCGTCCTTTGTTGTTTCTAGTAGTCTACTTTTCAGCCTACACCTCGAAAAGGTCTTGGTACCTCCTTGGGAATCCTGGAATATGGACTATTGTTTGAAGATTACTTCTGTTGATTCTATTTCGGTGTGAATCTGGGAGTTCAAAGCCTTCGGATGCATTTTGGGAGAAACATTCGTCTAAGTGATCGAACCATTACATTCCTGCTCCTATATTCTCTTGCTCTGTTTATCTAGAGGAGATAGGATGGATAAAAAGTTAGCTTAGTTCTAGTTAAGATCTGCAGAAACCAGAGAAAACCTTAGCTACAACACATTGTGTTTATCCACCCTTGTGTCCTGTTGCTGAGTAATAAGATAGGAATAGTAGTTTACTTTACTTTTTACGCAAATATCAGCAACCAGAGGGAACTTTCCCTCCTAATTTGAAGAAGCAGTTACTACACACTTGCAGTAGCTAACCATTACCAATAAGCACTCCAGAGGTGCTAATTGAAACGCCAATAGTTTTTTGGCGCCCACCGTGGGGCAACGAGGCATAAAACTTCCAAGAAATGCTAACGCTTTTATGACATGGGAATGACTATCTAGCATCCTTGGGCTCCAGCTGAACAACCAAATCTTGCTCCTGCAACTCTTCGACCAAATCTTACATTCATTGAAGGAGAGCAATCGGAGATCATCAGTAGTTTGTGCGTCTTCATCTTCGAAAAGAACACATCACCTGCTCAGTGGAGGGCTGCAGCTATTACTCTGGACGAGGAAGAACGAAAGGCTGAGCTTGCAGCCGAGAGGCCAGTATTACCACCTCCTACGTGGCAGTAAACACCCTGGCTTATCAAGTGTATACAAGGAGGACAAACCCTCTTTTTCAAGAAGACGTTGGAGAAGCATCCGACATAGAGCAAATCTTCCAAGAGGTTCCTGAACATTTTCAAGAAGATCAACAGCATGAACCTCCAATTCAAGCAATGGGCGACGTCATCAACAAAAACAGCAATGGCCATAATGCAAGAAATGTAAGACGTCCCACCCCATTGCCATGGGGCAATGACATAGGCCCATTGGCCTTACAAGGACACCATGAACTACCCAAGGGATCATTAAAGCATTTCCCGAGATTCTACAGCGACGGGGCTCGACCGATGAGCATATCTCAGCATTCACAGTGGCTTGCTACATTTTGTCTGTACCCCATGAAGATAGCGTCGTTCGACTCTTTGTCGAAACTCTCGAGGCAAATGTTGCAGATTGGTTCAATCACCTACAACCAAGTATTATCACAAGCTGGGAGATGATAAGTGAGAAGTACTTGGCAAGGTTCAAGCCTGCCGAACATAGCCATTAGCTGTTTGCCCGTTTATCAAACTCAAAGGTGGAGCCCATTGAATCGATGAGAGAGTTCGTAGCAAAGTTTAATCACCTCGTCACACGTCTCTCCCACACAGTCAATCCATCAGACGAGATTCTAATGAGCAGCTTCATCAACGCCCTCCCATCAAAGATAGTGTTTTTCTTGAAAGGAGACCACGAAGTAGACTTACTTGTTGCACAAGCAAAGGCTATTGAATTGGAGGATAACATGATCACTTCAAGAAAGATGAAAGACGATGCTATCAGACCGCTAGTCCAAGTATCGGCGGATCCACTGCTACAAAAGGTAGCAAATGAGATGACTATCCTCAAGAGACAGTCACACAACCAAGGGCAGCAAGCACTGCCCACACCACCACCGTATCAACAACAACAACAGTACCAACCTCAGTAGCCTTATCATCCAAAGAAGAACAATTTCCAACCTTTCAATAACTATAAGCCTAGATTTTCAGGACCTCCCCCAAAACAGGCATAGGCTGAAAAGTCTAATGTGTTCTATTGTTTCCATGATACAAACAAACACACTGGATCCGCATGCCCTGAGAATCAAAGGATGAATCAGATCATGGGACATGCTGGAGATCAAGCACCAAGCTCAAGTTTTGTACCTTCAAATCCGAACGTTGTCTCACCACAAACAGGCAATAGGATACTTCCATAGCGAACCCGAAAATCAAGAAGAAGAAGATTACCGTCAGTATTCTCTCGTTGTCAACCACGAGAATATTTCAACGCCTGTGTTCACACATGCCCAGCACTTCAAAGCACAACAAGAAGAAGAAGAAAGACGCAAGTCAAATGAAAAGTATAAAGAAGTGCCTTCCACTTCTAATTCCAAGTCTTCACAGCAGAACGCCATGCCAAATGCTCAAGATCCGTCTTCGGCGAATTTTGACATCGTGATGTCTATGATGAAGATGAAGGTACGAATCTCACAGTTGGAGTATCTCCAAGATCACCCCGATCAATTGAATCGGATTCTCAAGGTAGAAAAGAAGCAGGCTGTAATCCAACCCACATTGCTAGAATCTTCTGTACCAGCGGAAGAAAAGCCAAAGCCTTTCTACATATCTCTGTCTATGGGAGGGTACAAACTCAACAACTGTATAATAGACTCAGGAGCATCAGACAACGTCATGCCTTTGCAGATCATGAACTCATTGGGACTATCGTGCATCGAAACCCATGACAAGTGTTACTCACTTATCCAAGCCGGTGCCGTTGGTAGGCCAACTGAAGGATGCTCAAGTAAGAATGGTGTCCTATCCAAAGAAAAAGATCATGATGACCATCCTCATAGCTGACATTCCAATCAATTATGGGATGCTACTAAGTAGAAGCTTTTGCAAGGATCTCGGAGACGAGATTCAATTGAATTGGTCGTACGCGACAATCCCGCTAAAGAAAGGCAGCTTCAAGTTGGAACCTGAGGCTAACTCAAGGTTCATGGTGGTCAAATCACATGACCCCCAGGCACAAGTGTTATATCAACACACGGGTCCTGGCACATATGCCATGCCATCTGAAGTGATAGAACAAGAGCAAAAGTTTGCATACGCCACAAAAGCATTGAATGGAAGTTCAAAAATGTGGACAATACAATTCGATGGAAGTTGCTCAACAGTAGGCTCGGGAGTAGGAGTGGTCATCACTTCTCCCGAAGATACTTTGTACCCATTTGCTTATCGCTTGTAGTTTGATAATACAAACAACAATGCGGAATACGAAGCGCTTCTTTTAGGTCTCAAAAATGCAAGGGATATGGGTATAAAATTCCTCCAAGTCGAAGGTGACACAGAACAGATCGTGCAATAGATCAAACATTGTTACCAAGTGAAGAAAAGTCGCCTCCGATCTTACCAACTAAGGGTGTGGAATGCAATCGACTGGTTCGAGGCATTCAACATCAAGTTCATCCTGCGGGAGCAAAATAGCAGAGTGGATGCCCTTGCGGTATCGGCCACTCTTTTCATGCCACATTCTGAATTCCATCAGAATCTCTTTTCTATTGAGCTAGTGTATAGGCCGGTTGTCCCTGACAATTGTGACAACTGGCAGGTCTTCGATGATGATGATCACATCGAAGAGTTCCTCTGCGTAGCAGATGATTACGAAGACTTGTTCTTTGAAGGCTATGCTTCTCCCTTCAAAGAATCTATACCAGAAGATTCTGAAGCAATAGAATCCGGCATCATACAACTAAAGGGCAACAATATCCCCAAGGGTTTAGTACCCTTGGAGGATATATTTGATAGACATGACAGACATGTCCAAGATCAAAGGAATTCGACCAACAAGACGTCAACTGACTACCATCAAATCAACATTGGTACCGAAGACAAGCCTCGGCTTGTCAACTTGGGCAAATGTTGCACTGCAGGAGAAAGTAACAACTTCATCTCCCTATTCAAGCAATATCGAGATGTCTTCGCATGGTCCTATGAGGATTTGAAAGCCTTCACGCCAAAGGAATTGTCTCACACAATTCCACTCAATTCTGATGTCAAACCTTTCAAACCGAAGCAGAGACACTATAACCCACGTGTCCAAGACACAATCTACGTGGAGGTACAAAAGATGGTGGACGCAAAGATCATATTCCTAATCCATTATTCTACCTGGGTGTCTAACATCGTTCCTGTGCGCAAGAAGAACAGAGAAATCCGGATCTGTATAGACTTCAGGAATCTCAACCAGTCGTCGCTAAAGGATAAGTATCCTTTACCAATCATGGAGCACACATTGTAGACGGTAACTGGATCGGAAATGTTGTCATTACTTGACGGTTTTTCCGGATACAACAAAATCGCAGTGGCCAAAGAAGATCAACTCAAAATGGCATTCACCACTCCGTGGGGAACGTTCGCCTACGAGAGGATACCCTTCGGCCTCATCAACACCGATGCCACCTTTCAGCAAGCCATGGATTTGGCGTTTGGCAACTTAAAGGATAAACTAATCGTCGTCTATCTTGACGACCTTACGGCATTCTCAAAGAAGCGGCAACACCATTTTCAACACTTAGTGAAAGTGTTCAAGATGTGCAGGTACCACCACATATCATTGAATCCGAAGAAATCCATCTTTGCGGTGACGAAAGGCAACTTGCTACGCCAAATCGTCTCCAAGGAAGGGACTCGGATAGATCCTAATCGGGTTGACGCAATCAAGGACCTGACTCTCCCTACAAACAAAACCGGGGTGCACTCCTTCGGCAAAGCTAACTTCATATAGAGATTTGTACCTGACTTCTCGAAGCTGACCAAAGACATCTCAACAATGATGAAGAAGACGTTTGCCTTCAAATGGACCGAAGAAGGAACGAAGGCATTCAAGCAAATAAAGGAAGCCATCAGTAAAGCACCGATGTTGGTTCGACCCAACTTTGATAAAGAATTCATTCTTTATTGTTACGCGTAGGAACACACTCTCTCTGCCATACTGACACAAAAGTTGAATGAGGAAACTAAATCACCAATCGCTTTCATGAGCAGTAGCTTCAAGGATAGCGAGGCTCTGTACTCCCAGATCAAAAAGAATACGTATGCAGTTGTGAAGGTAGTCAAGAATTTTAGATTCTACATCCTGAACTCCCACACCACTGTTTACGTTATAGACCCCGCGGTCAAGAGTGTCCTAACTCAACAGGAGATGGGCACCAAAAGAGGCAATTGGATCGCAAGAGTCCAAGAATAAGACTTGGAGATCAAGCCTACCAAGCTCGTCCGCAGGAGAGGTTTATGTCAGCTCATGGCAAAAGACGGTGATCTAAAACATCAAGCTGTCGATGGCATCCTAGGAACAAAAATGAAGTACCTCCCAATGGTATTACTAGTTGATTCTACGGAAGAATGGTACACCGAATTGTGGTACTATTTGACTTATGGGGAATGCCCAACACACTTGGGAAAACAGCAAAAAAGGACTTTGAAGTTACAAGGATAAAGCTATGTGCTTAGAGGTAACGTTCTATACAAGCGTGGGCTTGATGGAACGTTCTTGTTATGCATCAGCAAGGACGAACAACGGCGGTTGTTGGAGGCATTTCACAATCAAGCATGCAGTGGCCACTTTTCATCAAGGGTTTCTGCGTTCAAAATCTTGCGAATACTGTTCTACTGGCTGACTTTGTTTCACGACACATACGACTGGGTGCACAAATGCAAATTGTGCCAACAATTCGTTGGTAAGCTCAAACTAGCAGCTATCCCACTCAGGCCGGTCATCATAGATGCTCCATTTCAGCAATGGGGCATCAACTTTGTAGGACCCATCAACCCACATTCCAGTAAGGGACATGTCTATGTTCTTACGACAACAGATTACTTCACCAAATGGGTTGAGGCAATCCCAACGAAGCAAGCTACTTTTGAAGTCGTGTGCGCCTTTCTCAAGGAAAACATCATTACACGCTTCAGAGTACCACGAAAGATCGTGACCGACAATGCAACAAGCTTCTCGTCAAAGGAGTTAATAGAGCTTTGTTTTGATTACGGCATCACCTTGTCCCACTCTTCAGATTACTATCCACAAGGCAACGGACAAGCCGAATCATCCAACAAGAACATTGTCAAGATCGTGCGCAAGCTAGTAGACTCCAATCAACGAGCTTGGCACAAGAAGTTGTATGACGCTCTTTGGGCCGACAGGATCGCTCCCAAAAGAGCTATCGACACTTCCCCCTTCACTCTTTTGTATGGCACAGAAGTTGTGTTACCCATCACTTTGGAGTTGTCCACTTTGCAGCTAGCATCTGTGATAGAAGATGAAGAATTCAAAGATCCAATCGAAAAACGCATCTTGTACCTGATGAAGCTACAAGAGGAGAGGGTGGAAGTTGTTGATAAGATAACTAGGCAGCAGGAGCGAGTGAACAAGATCTTCGACAAGAAGGTTCGCCAGTTGTTGTACCCCAAAATTAAAATTTTTGTTACACTTAGACATTTTGAAGAAATGAGTAAAAGCCTTGTTAAATCTGTCAAAAAAGGTCAAAATTTGGGTTTGCATGTCTTGCATGAGGGGTTAAAACTCAAAATTTCAAAAATCTGACGATCCGGGTCTGCTCAAAGCGACCAAGTCTACAAAACCTAGATCTCAGTTTTCTCATCCCTACTTTTTAGGAAAATTGCTATTTTTAGAAATTTTCTAAAAATAGTAACTTTTCAGGTTTCTGGGTTTCTTTCAAAGCGGATACTAGTAAAACTTTCTAAAAATAGAAAGTCGGTCCGTTAGGATTCAAACTGATTTTGATTGGCTCAAAATACGTCCATATCAGGCTGGTGCAGTCAGAATCTCAAAATAATTAGTTTTGCCCTAGTTTTGCCCTAGTGGGTCTATTCTGTTTTTTTAGAAGCATATCAGGAGCTCCGAGGTCATCAATGGAGGTCAGTCGACTGCCAGGCGTCAGATTCAACACTCAAACATCAAACAGAAGATGAAATGATGAACATGCATGTTGAACGAGGAAAGAAGTTGAAAACTGTGAAAATTGACTAACACTGCTTGTCATGGGCGCCCCAAGAGGAAATAGGCGCCCATCTTTTTAGGGCATCAAATGGTGAAAATAGGGTTTGAGGTCCCAGACAAAGTTGTTCAGAATCCTTCCAGCTTTGCAGCGAGTCCGGCAGTGCAGTCAACGGATCATCCAGTCACCCGGAATTCGAGATCAATCAAAGCAGTTTCAAGTAGGAGACAGAGTGAAAATCATGAAAATATCAGAAAATTTTCTAACTCTGGGAACTTTCAGTGCCCCTGGTGCCCAGGGGCGCCCAGCTTTTTCAGGGGCCTAACTTAGCTGTAAAGATTTGCAAATATGCTCAATCTCTCCAGAATTCAGACAGCTTCGCAACAGGTGTCTTCATCAGAGCATCCGTCTTGTCGTTCTCCAGTAAATCCAAATCGAGTTGAAAGTATGGAATAATGGTTCAAATGTGAAGATGAAAATCAGGTAAAATATTCTAAGTCTGAAGCAAATGGGCACCCCTAGAAGAGAAAGGCACTGATGATTCCGAGGGCCCAAACAAATGAATCTACCAGTGAAGCCTTCAACATGTCTTCTTCAGATCAGAACAAGCTTTCCAATGAGACTACCAACACGTCAATCAGAGATGGCAATCACCAGATCTAGCAGGCGGAACAAAGGTCTGGCAGGCTAAATTTCAAAGTTCAGAAGCAGACACAGAAAAAGTGAAAAATAAACTAAGTCTGGTGAACATGGGCGCCCCCAGCCAAGATGGGCGCCCAAACTTTTGAAGGGTCAATGAATCTACCAGTGAAGCCTTCAACATGTCTTCTTCAGATCAGAACAAGCTTTCCAATGAGACTACCAACACCTCAATCGGAGATGGCAATCACCAGATCTAGCAGGCGGAACAAGACTAGTTCCAACACGTCAATCAGGATGGGCGCCCAAACTTTTGAAGGGTCAAAATCCACTTTTGACAAAATCTCTCCAGACCCCTCCTGATTCTTCGTCAGCTTCGCAATGAGCACAATAAGCAAACAATCCGAAGCTCCAGATTCAACGAGATCATCTGTAGAAGAAAAGTCAATGAAGAAATTTGAAGTCAGACAAAAATGGCTAACTCTGGAGAAAATGGGCACCCCTGGAAGGAAAAGGCACCTATGAATTCGGAGGTCGAGATCAAGTTTTTCGACAAAGGCGCCCCCAGAACAATCTCCTCAGAATCAGTTAGGCTACGCAATGAATCATCCAGCTCATTCATCGGATCAATCTAGAAGCCAGAGATCGAGGTCAAACCAGGGGTCAAAATGGAAGAAAAATTGAAAATTCTCAAAAAGTGGCTAACTCTGGAGAAAATGGGCGCCCCTAGCCAAGAAAGGCGCCCAACTTTCAATGCCTTAGTAGAATTTTCAGAGTTTTCAAAGATTCAAAATGGAAAGGGAAAGACGAATGTCTAAATTCATCGAACAAGCTGAGTTTAGGGTTTGAAGATTAAAGCAAAAGAAAGCAAATCTATTTCAAACCCTAAATCTATTTAAGGCATCTCTTCCTTTTAGTTTTCATCATTTTTGCAGGTGGCTTCCAAAGAAGAAAAGTAGAGCAGCAACTTTGAGGTTTTATTTCAAGATTCAAGAGCTCAAGGTTGCTGATTTTCATGAATAATTTTCAGACCAGCAACATAAGACCTTGTTTTTCATGCTTTTTCATCCAGAAGATCAAATTTTTTAAGGAGAAGGTCAAAGATTTCAATTTTCAGCCTTCTGGGTCTGCTCAACTCGTTCTTCTGAAGAATTTTTTAAGAAATTTTCATTAAGTTGCAGCAGCTGCTTTTTATTTGCATGTCAGTGAAATCTTCAGGGTTTTCAATTTTTGATCATCTGGGTCCTCTCAAAACAGTCTTCTAAAGAAAACCCATATCACAGCTTTTTCAAGAAAATTTCAAATTCTAGGGTTGGCTGCTTTTTCGATCAGCCCTCAGTGTTTTTCAAATCTGATCAACTAGGTCCATTTCTAATTGTATTATGAACAAAACCCAGGGGCCAACATTTTCGGTGAAAAATTGAAGAAATTAGGGTTTGCTGTTTTTTCAGTCTAAATTCAAAATTTTCAAAAACAGATGATCTGGGTTGTCTTGCAACGAAATTCTGAGCAAAACCCATATCTCAGAAAAAAATTCCAAAAATTTGTCCGTTTGAAGGCCAAAAAACCAGCATTCTAAAAATAGAAAGTTGCTCAAAGCTTGTCTGAACATAGGCGAGTTTACAGTCATTCTTCAAGGTTTTCAATATGGAGTACACTCCCCTCAAGTTCCAGACCAAATCAGCACTATGTCAAAACTTCATCATCTCAGCTGAATAACAAGAGGTGTGATATGAGAAAAAGGAAAGGTATTAGAAAAGAGTTGTGCAATACTCTTTTGTTGGAAATCAAGAGAAATGTCAGAAACATAAAGTTGCAGAGCTGCCAAGTTATCAATTAGTGAGTCATCTTTTCGGGCAGCGATGTTTTTCAAGAACATAACTCATAAAGCAACTGAAGGAGTGAAAGATTCTCTAAGTTTGAACACAGAAGGCGAAGAGATCTTGGAGGATCGGAATATTGCCTTAGGTGGTATCAATGCACCTGACCAGGATCTAGTTTCCTTCTTTTTAGCGGATATGATTAAGTTTTAAAGCAGCTTTCTTCTAGAAGCTTTCTTTCCCGCTTTCTTTCTATTCTTGGAATGATCCTTATCCATTCTTTGAGAAGAGAAAGAAGATAAAATGTAATAGTTGGTGTTTCCCGCTTTTTCTGCTTTCTAGGGTTTTAGATGTTATCTTCTTTCTAGATTTAGTAATAAAGCTTGCTTGCTGAGCAAGCCCTAGATTGTGAAAGCAAGAAGATTTTAGGGTTCCCTACTCCTCTGCTTCTCTATAAATAAGAGCCTTTGCTCATTAGTTTTTTTAACGGTTATTGTGACAGCAAATTGTTGAGTCTCTTTTAGCCAGCAAGCTGTTATTCAGTGTCAGTTCACTTGTGTTTATGATAGCGAATTGTTGAGTCTCTTTTAGCCAACAAGTAGTTGTTGTAATCGCTGTCCCTTTTGTGTAAGAACAAGTTTGCAAGCCTCTTTAGCTGCAAGTTCTTGTTCCGTGCATGTGTTAGGATAATCTTTGTTCCAGAAGTTTGAGAAATAAAATCATGAGCCTCCTTTGCCTTGGTATAATGTCTCAGATTTCCGTTATTTGTGTTATGCTTTTATGATCTTAATTTCAGCTTACATTGAAGTGTGTAGATGTTTGTTGGAAAAGAGTTTATTAAAACTTTGCCAGAGAATCAACCTTGTTCACTTCTAAGCAGCGTCTTTACTTGAGAGTATAGCAACCTTGTTCTTTAGCTTTTAGTTTAGTCTTGCTAGCTGCGATAATTCTTGAGACTCAAGTTAGAAACGTCTTTAGTTTCAGCTGCGGCGTTTGTGTTTTATAAACCTTGTGCTCTAGCTGATCAAAAAGATAGGCAACTTAGTTTTTAGTTTACTTTCTTTCAAACACCATCAGCAAGAGGGAGCTTCCCCTCCTAATTTGAAGAGCATTTTATCTATGCATAGCTGTCCGTTTCAAATACGCATACCAGAGGTGCGAATTTAAATGCCAACACCAGTGAGACTTCAAGATCCGAGACAAGGTCTTGCTATGGGACAAGAGACACGAGCCCAAGGGAATGCACGGCAAACTTGACTCCCTTTGGCTAGGGCTGTTCCAGATCCATGATGTTGCAGGAGAGAATTCCTATATTCTCTCATATTTAGACGAAAGGCTCTTCCTACTGCTCTACAGCGGGCAGCACTTGAAACATTTCGTCCCTTTGAGGATGGGGTGAGTTCTTTGTAAATAAATTTCTTTTGCTTTAATGTTATGTTATGTGTTTCCCCGTTCCGTAAAGTATCGTTGTATTTTAGGTGATTTCTTAGGTAGTCTTGTTTTAGGTGAATAATTAGGTGAACTCCACTAATAGGTGAACTCCAATTGTTAGGTGAATTAGGAAATAAGTCTCGGCTCCATTGCCCAACTAATAAGAGTACTGGTCTGCAAAACTAGAGATTCTCGGTTCTCCTATGCCGTAAGTATCCAACATGGTCACTAGACGGAGCCTAAAGTTGTACCCATAGTAAATTTTTGCTTCAATAAGACATTTTTGCTTAAAATGAGCTAAATCATGTAAAATTGTTCTCAAAAGTATGTTTTAGGTCAAACCAAACATAGGATTTTTGTGGTTTTACATCAAGGAACATATGTGCAAAATTCTAAAAATTTGAAAATTAGGGTTTTGTACCCCTGTTTTTAGGAAAACCCCTAAAAATAGGAACTTCCCAGAATTGATTGAAAATGATTTTGATAGGATGAATTGACTTCACAATCACACTAGTCAAGTCAAAATCACCAAAAAGTTTGTTTTACTCTGGTGGATCTATTTTCGTTTTTAAAGAAGAAAGCTAGGACCTCTACAGCCATTAATGGCAGAATGGCCACTACCAGGTGCTGAAATCTAAGCCTCAAAAGCTTCAACGAAGAATCCATGGCGAAAATGCTCAAAACGATGCTATCAAACGGAGGGGATTTTCAAAATTGAAAAATGCCAAAAATTGACTCTCTAGAAAAGACACACCTTGCTACCAAGGAGGCTATGCAGTCAAACATGGGAAAAAGCACCCCTGCTGACCAGGGGCGCCCCTGAACTAGATGATCCAGATGTCACTTTTCAATGAACTTGTCCTCAGGTGATCTCTCTGGCGTCAGCTCAGCCTTGAAACGAACCTATTAGCCAGCCTACGAGACACATCAAACGACAACAACTGTTGATCGTTAAAGCATGAAAAATGGAACGTAAATCAATGCATATCAAGACAAAAGTGCCCTTGTTGACCAGGGGCGCCCTTGAATTTGAGGCACATGATGAGGTTTTCAACAACTGCTTTCTACAAGGCATCTGTTCAACTCTCTCTCAGCTTCGCGATCAATCCAACTACACATTCACAGGACCTGTCAAGCACTCACAAGCAGAGATCAAGCAGAAAACACCAAAGGTGGAGGCCGAATGAAGAATAATGGAGAAATTGGCTAAGTGTTAAGGAAAAGTGCCCCTGTTAGAAATAGGCGCCCATCTTTTTGGGTAGTCAGATGCAGTCTGCAAGCTCGGTGACCTCCAAGATGACCACCTCCATTTTGATCAATCTCAACAATGACACCGTCAGCAAAGACAACGAACAAATTAGACATCTGATGATAGAGATTAAACTGGGACCGATTGCGAAAGTTTGCAAAATGAAAATCACAAGTCAAAAAGTCAAAGGAGCCCCTGCAGGCCAGGGGCGCCCATACTTTTGAAGTACCTAAACCAACTTTCAGAATCCACAAAGCCAGTCATCCTTTCCAGGACCGAGCTGGTTATCCATCCCATGTTTCAACGAGATCATCAGACTCATCAATCAATGGTGATCTCAGATCGGAGCACAGAGGGTCAAAATGGAGGAATTGAAGAACACTCAAGAAATTGAGTAAGTCTGAAACTAAAAGCGCCCTTGTTGGGAAAAGGCACCCTTGAATTTGAGGTGTCAAATTCAGGTTTTGAACTTTGCAACTCCCAAGCACACTTAATCAAAGTTGTTCCATCTCAGCAATGGATCTATCAACAACATCTCAAGATCAACTGAGCAACCGGAATCGAGGATCAAACAGAGGCACTTCACCATGCAAAATGAGTGAAAATATCTTCAACTCTTCAAAGGGATGCCTAAAGTCAAAGAGAGACTCAGTTCACTAAAGTTGTCTATTTACACAACCTTTTCATGTCTAAAATGTCCCAAAATTGGTAGAAATCACTCCTGGGAACTCCAAATCAGGCAAAAAGACTCCTCAATAATGAGTTGGTGCCCAAACTTGATTGCTTTAACATCAATCATTATATATCAAGCCTAGGCGTCACAATTCATTATCTTTCTTTGCAGGTTGAAGACAAAAACAATAATTTCTTCTCCAAGAAGTCTTTTCAAGATCTGATAGAGGGGTTTTCACTGTTCTTCATATTTTTGAAGATTAGTTGCACAAAAGGACAGTTTATCAGAGGTTGCATCAAAAGGAATAATTTTTCAAGAAAGACAGTTGATAACTTCCAATCTTCTTCTTATCTTTTTCCTCTTTTCTTGTATTAGATCTTCTTGCATGTCCCAGAAAACAGCAAATAATCACAGATTTGGCCAACTGGGTATGATCAGCACAACTTTTTCAGCAAAACCCACTTGTTGAATTTTTCCAGAAACAGCAAACTTGCTGCCCCTATTTTTAGGCATTTTTCGAAAAAAGTCACAAATTGAAAATCAAACTAACTTATTAGATCTTCTTGCATGTCCCAGAAAACAGCAAATAATCACGGATTTGGCGAACTGGGTATGATCAGCACAACTTTTTCAGCAAAACCCACTTGTTGAATTTTTCCAGAAACAGCAAACTTGCTGCCCCTATTTTTAGGCATTTTTCGAAAAAAGTCACAAATTGAAAATCAAACGAACTGGGTTTGTTTAGCATTGAAACACAAACAATACCCATGTGTCAAATTTTTTCCGGAAAAATACTTCTCGACTAGTGCTATTTTTAGGGGTTTTCAAAAAAGTACCTGAACAATATCATGTGCACAATTGATCTTTAAGTTTTT
>VDFB02265488.1:0-36046 GCA_007258455.2 Sequoia sempervirens | reverse complement strand
GGTTTTGTATGATTTCCTTCGAGTAAGTTTAGGTCTTAATTATGTTGATGTACATTTGAAAGTCATTCTGAGAAATGTGTGGTCAGAAATTTGGTGAATTATAGCAAAAACACTTGCCTTTTCATAACCACAACTATCACATCTTTTATTTTCCTTTTGGTTGCCCTTCCTTTAATAGCTAACAATACGATTTTGTTTTTATTCTTGAGATTTTTGTTAACAACTTTGCATGCTAATGATTAACTTGCAGTAATGTTCTTTAAGGGTTCTTTTGTTCTCAGTGTCTAGAGCTCTAATCACAACTACAACACTTTTAGTTTCCATTCTGATACATTTTTTGTCTTTGAATTTGAACTAAACAAAAGATACGCACTATTAAAGGAATTTCTTATTTGAGTTTGTCTACTACTTTTCAAGTCAGAATAGATAAAATGTATCATTCTAATTATGATAACTAACTTGAACTCGTATCACAACCTTGTTAGATATTCTTAAGACTGAAATCTTATGCAATTTTGGTTTCTCAAATCAAGTTATCTCAAACAAACTGATGATTTCTAAAATAAATTGAAGTACTTGGGTGCCATTTGATTTAAGGGTTGGCAGGACACTCCCCAAACTTAAAAGGCTAAAGCATCAATCTTAATAATATATAGGTGAGGAGGTATTCATTAAGGTAAATTTTAGGAAGTTCTAGTTGATATCAACATGTGCTTTGGAGTTATCAATCTTGATGATCATTCTTTCTCTCATTTGTTGATTGTTGTAGCTTGGATGTCTAAGCAATGCCTGTTAGAATATGTTCTACCTTTTAGACATCATTCTTGCTACTTTGAGATAGTTTTTAGCACTTGATTTTCCCTTGAACCATCAATTTTGGTTACTATTGTAAGGAAAGTAATGTACAGTTAAAGTATTTGTAGGCATTAAAATCTACCGCATCATTTAATTTAATTCAGTAATAAACAGTGATAGATTGGTATTCACACTCTTTTAAACTACCCTAGGACTTCTTTATTCCTTTAGTGTTTTCATTCAATCTCATTTGTTCTATTTACAAATATTTGAAAACACTTATTGTAATGCATTGGGTTTGTAGCCTTGTCCTTGTTAAGAAAGAGCAAGGCTTCATTGTCTTTATCTCAAAACTCATAGTATCTTTTATGAGTACGGCTCTCAAAGTGAAGCAAAATTACAATAAAATTATAATAGACACCACACAAGATATGCATTGATATTTTTTAAGTATATTTATTTAAGTAATATTTTCCAATCAAAAATAATAATTATTTATAAATATAAAGTATAAAACAAATATGTTTAAAACGATAAAGTATAAAAAATATATGTTAAACTATTAGACATAAAAAGACGTTTCTAAAATTTAAAAACTTAAATATAAAACAAATGTTCTAAATTTATTATTTCATTTAAGTAAGTTTCTAAATTATTATACTTAAAATTAAAAAATATTCAAGATCTTTTTAAAACAACATATCTTTTGAGATTTATTTAAGTAATATTTTCTAATAAAAATAATTATTATTTATAAAGAACTACACATAAAAGAAGTTTCTAAAATTTATAAGATAAAGTATGAAAGAACTTTCTTAAATTTGTTATTGCATATATAACTAAGTTTCTATATTAATATACTTAAAATTAAAAAAATATTAAAAATCTTTAAAACGAAAAGTATTCTTTGATTCATTGTAAAATGTTTTTTAATATTAGAATAGAAATAAAATTATTAAGAATGAAAAATAATTGTTCTTTTTAAAAATTATAAATAAATTAATGTATTTAAAATTAAAAAATTGAAAATTAAATAAAAAGGAAATATTCTAAATTTATTATTACACATAAAAATATGCTTCTAAATTAATATATTTAAAACATTAAAAAAAAAAGCCATATTTTTAAAAAAAATTGAAAATATTTCAAAGGAAAAAACATTAATATTCTATTTTATTCAAAATTAATATGTATACGTATAGAAATATTATAAACTTAAAGTTTTGCTAAAGATTTAATTGCACAAAAATATAACTTAAATATACATCTAATATAAAAGTCTTTCATAATAAGTACCCATCTAAATCAATTTAAAATTACAAAATTAAATACAAAGAAAATATAATATAAAAAAATTAATAAAAGAGGGGGTAAAAACTTTATTGGATCAGAAAAGCATTAGAAAGCAAAATGAAACAAGCCCACCAAGGGCACAAGCATAAATCAAAAGTTAAGTTACACCCAAGAAGCACCTCATATCCTCTTTAACCCAATCTTCAAGAACAAGGACCAAATCTCCAGGGAGGTTGCCCCAGTCATCCATATTCCAAGTCCCCATTTGCTCTGACGCCCACCTAGCTAGACCATTAGCCACCTTATTCCACTCCTGAGGAACATGACAAAAAGCAATAGAATCCACAGCAGTGCTCAGGGAAACAATTTGCTTGACCACCACCGCTAACTGTCAATTCACATCCTCAAAATGTCTCTTATTCAGCATATCAATGATAACCTGAGAATCGGATTCACAAACAATCCGCCTCCAACCAAGAGCACAAGCACATTCTAATTCCAAAAGAATAGTTATAGCCTCCATGAGATTATTAGTATGTTGACTTCTATATATAGAGAAGAAAAAAACCACCACTCCCAAACTGTCTCTATGAATACCAACTCCGGCATGCCCAGGATTACCTCTAGATGACCCATCAATATTTATTTTCAACTCCCCCAAAGTAGGGGGGCACTAGTGGCCAATACGACTAACCCTCTCCCGACCACACCCATGGTGAAAGTTCTCAAATTTCTCCTTCCCTCCATAGAAAGACCCAAAGCACTAACCACTCTAAGATCATCAAGATCAATAGGAACAAACAGATCGCACTTAGCAATCAAAGTTTCTTGTAGGACCCCCAGAATTCTCAGCCAAAGTTGACCAACAAGTAGCTTCTTATCCAAAAACAATCTACGATTATACTCCAACCAAAGATGCCAGATTATCAAGTTGGGGCCAATGATCCAAGCTATGAGAAGAAAAGAGGTCTTTACATGAGGAGACCCCTAACTCCTCCAAAAGTCCACCAAAGAAGAAGCATGTCTCCACGGCAGGCGCCAAAGATTCCACTAGAAATGTTAGATCACCGGCGCCAAAGATTCCACTAGTAGTGCCAGATCACTGTCGCAAAGGAACACTGAAAGAAGAGGTGCGGAGTACACTCTTCATGCCTAGCACACATAACACACATAGGACCCTAAAATCCACGCTTTCAAAGGTTCTCCCAGATAATGCACCTTCCTTGCACCACTAACCAGGAGAAAAAGTTACACAGGCCAGGAAAACTTATTCCAAACATGTTTCCACCATGAAACCTTAGAACTCCCAAACAACTGCTTATCAAGAACTTGATAGCATGAGGCAACAAAAAACCTACCTTTTGGATCAGGACCCCAACCCAGCATATCTCTCCCAAGAAGTGAACTACGAACATGACCCGACAAAATCATAGCAAGCTCCTAACGATCCCCAGCTGCACCACAAGGAGGCCACTCCTGCAGATCCTTCCACCTAAACACATTAGCCTAACCAAAAGTCTGAAGAGTCTTGAAATCAGCCACAAAAAATATAATAAATTTATTATTACATATAAAAATAAGTTTTTAAAATAATATATTTAAAACTAGCTTATCTATCTTTAAAAAAATAATGTAATTAAGAATTACATTTTCACTTAACTTTATCATATAATTTTTTTTTTAAATCATATAACTTTATTATTTATTTTTTACTATTTAGGATTTGGTTATGATTATGATTAGGATCAAATTACAATTAGGGTTCAATAAGAATTCTAAGATAGAGCTTGAAGTTAGGGTTTGGGTGATTGAGGCTAGATTAGGGTGACAATTAGGGTTAGGATTAATGATTAATTAGGATTAAGGTTAAATTAGGGATAGGGTTAAGATTAGGGATCAATTAGGATTAAGCTTCAATTAGGATTCAATTAGAGTTCAATTAGGGTTGAGTTTAGGCTAGGGTTAAGGTTAGCATTAGGGTAGTGTTTAATTAGGGTTAGGCTTACGGTAGGGTTCAATTACGATTAGGGTTAGGATTAGGGTTGGAATTAGGGTTATGACCCAACTAGATTTAGAGTTAGGCACAATTAGGGTTTGAGTTAAGGTTAATGTTAGGTTAGGGTAAGGGTTCACCTAGGGTTAGGTTTTAATTATGGTTAGAGTTAGGTTTTAATTAGTAATATAGTTATAATTAATCTTGATATTAGAATCAAGGTTAGTATTAGAGTTAGAATTATCATTAGAGTTAGAATTAGAGTTTAAGTTAGAATTCAATTATAGTTAGGGTTAGGTTTAAGTTAGGATTAGAATTCAATTAGGGTTAGGATTCAATAAAGATTAGGGTTCAACTATGGTTAGTACTAGGATTCAATTATAATTAAGATGATTATTCGGTGTTAGGGTTAGGATTTAATTAAGGCTAAGATTCAATTAGGGTGGGTTAGGGTTCAATTAATGTTCAATTAGGGTAATGGTTCTAAGATAAAATTTGGGGTTAGAATTCAATTAGGATTAGGGTTGGGGTTACAATTATGGTAACGGTTAAGATTCAATTTGGAATTAATTAGGGTTATGGTTATGCTTTATATTCAATTATGTTTAGGGTTCAACTAATGTTAGGATTATATTCAATTATATTTAGGATTAAAGTAATCTTAGGTTTAGGGTTCATTTAGGCTTATTAAGTTTAGGGTTTAATTAGGGTTACAATCAGAATTAAGGTTAGGATTAGTGTTTAGGTTCAATTAGGGTTGAACTTCAATGGGTTAGGATTAGGGATCTAGTTCAATTAAGGTTGAATTTCAACAAGATTAGGGTTATGGTTAGGGTTAGGATTCTAAGATAGATCAAAGGTTAGGGTTTACGTTCAATTAAGGTTACTTATCTATTAGGGTTAGGGTTAGGATTTCCAAGATAAGATTAGGGTTAGGGATAGAGTAAGAGTCAGGGTTAGGGTTGGGGATTATTTAGTGTTAGGGCTAGGGTCTAATTTGGGTTAAGATTCAATTAGAGTAGGGTTAGGGTTCAATTCATGTTCAATTAGGGTAAGGGTTCTAGGATAAAGTTTGGGGTTAGGGTTAGGGTTGGGTTTAGAATTCAACTAGGATTAGGGTTAGTCTTACAATTATTATAAGAGTTAAGGTTCAATTAGGACTTAATTAGGGTTATGGTTAGGGTTCATATTCAATTAGGGTCAGAGTTCAACTAAGGTTAGGATTGGGATTCAACTATAGTTAAAGGTTAAAGTTAGTTTAGGGTTAGAGTTCAATTAGGATTAAGGCTAGGGTTTAATTAGGGTTATAGTTAGAATTAATGTTAGGGTTAATGTTTAGGTTCAATTAGGGTTGAACTTCAATAGGTTAGGGTTACCGTTAGGGATATTGTTCAATTAGGATTGAATTTCAATAGGTGTAGGGTTAGGGTTAGAGTTCTAAGATAAATCATAGGCTACAAGCCTTATAATACAACTAATGTAAATTATACACTTATCCATTCAATATAAAGTCCTCATGTTTAGACAGTATTCATTCCCCTGAGTTATATTCAATATCATACACATGTCGCAATGTTGTACATTCCTAGAAGATAAGCCAATGATAATATATTATTATGCAACTAAAGAATCCATTACGACAAACACACAACAATCAAATTTCTAAAATGGATTCAAACAAGTTGATATATCTCGCGGTGTTTCCTATATAGATTATGTAATAAGATAGATAAACCAGTTTATTACCAATCTTGAGGTTGAACATTGAGAATACTTCCAATCCACTTGGGAATAACAGCTTTTGCATAAAACAAAATCCAAGGATTCCATACCAACTGATTTTAAATAGGTATCAAAATCATAGAATTTATTAAATTTGAAACAAAAATGAAATTGTTGAAAACATGACATAACCGAACCGGCACAAAACGGAAAATTTGATGCTGAGTCCCAGTATAACCAGTCTTCACCACCCTATATGGAAGACGTAGCCAACCAGTCAATGAGATATGACGGAACTCAGGCAGCCTGCACGGTTTAAACTGATTTTTCTTTATGGCAAACAAAACAACAATAAACTTACTATTCTTCAGTGAATGATTTTTGTGTTTATAGGGTGAATAAAACAGCTAGTATACATATATTTAGATACATGCACACAAAATAAAAGAAGAATGAATGCTACAGATCAATACAACAATGAACACATTTTACAGCATTGTTAAATAAGATTGCATATCCCTCCCATCTCAGGCAATTTCATACAACCAAGAATGGAATTCAAAGACCAGAATTGAATGAAAGAGTTAGTCAATGAAATTTCAAATATTGAAACATTTAGTTGCTGGTAAATTACTATTTACTGTGTGTTCTGTAAGAATTTTTTAGGAAAATCAAAGGCTCGTGTAAGCTAATAGTACATGGTACTTTGGCACGAAATGTACTCTGCAAAGCATCAGCCCATAAAAAATTCAACGACACTTGTGAACCAGTGCCGGCATGCCCAGACCAAACTGATATAGCTTGTTACAGTTAAGATCAAGAGATTAGCAACCATTTTGCCATTTCTCAGAAACCAATGTCAAGCTTCATACATTGACAACTACTTACTCATTAGGCATAAGTTCTATTTTTCTAATTGCAAATTGTATATGCCTCATACAGAGCTTGCACAGTTTTGTTCTTGATAAATATCTTGGTATCAAATGACCATGCACACAAATCATAGAGATCCCTATCACTGAATCTTTCTGCACCACTATTGTTCATAGTGACTATATATATCCAGAAACAAATCCAGGTCAAGCCTAGACCAAGCAAACACATCCAACAATGATAATAAAATGACATAAATTGACAAACCAAGTACTGTGTCCACCAAAAATTAATCTCTTAAAAATTGTTGCAGCTTGCAAGTTGCTCCTGAGGTTCAATATTCTTCAAACCACATTATATTATCCACAAATCAAGAACTTGAGCTGGCAACATGGAACCAGGGCTTTGAAAATCTTGCTCTCTCCTATTATTGGAATTGTTCATCAATAAACACCTCGAAGCATTCTGTTGTTTTACAAACATCCTCATCTTTAGAATTCTCAAATAGTATAAATGGCTTTTTCTGTATGTCAAGGGAGTTGTCATTATTACTTAGTATGGGCACAGGTACATTATCACCAGATAGACAGGATTTCATCATATGTTTATTAGTGTACTTGCAATCCCCATTTTCATCCACAACAATCTTAAAGTCTTTGGCTGCTGGGACAGAACAATTGTTATTGGGCAAAAGAACTCGCTGCTCTATATCTTCTTTTCCCATATCTTCATCTGTCAGTATACAAGGATCTTTGCACTGTTGCTTAATTGTTCGAGCCTTCCGTGGCAGACAACTCCTTTTTGAGTAGTCAAAGGGAAAAGATTGACGAAACATATCATTTATGTCTGCCATGGCTTCTTTCGTATTGATAGTAGGCTCAACCAGACCATGATGGCAAGCATCCTCTATTTCAGTATCAGCAAGGGTGGAATCTACAATTTTCCTTATGACGATTGTGTCCTCATTGCAGGAATTCAAAGACAAATTAACAGCTGGAGGGAATTGTCTATCTTGATAAACTTCAAGTGGTGGAAAGGAGGGGGGCCTGTTTTCAAATGTGCTGCACTTGTTCAATGTCTTCTCCTGAATCCTTTCAGAACTTTCATCAATTGATATATGTCCATCTTCTAGAGTTATAAAACCCTCAGATGAATCCAATGTTCCTGGAAGTTCTTTTAAGGAACCACACATAAGATTGTCATCTACAAATATCTCTAGATCTTTGATGCATGAAAGAGAAGAATCATGTGTCTTCCCTAAACTTTTTACAAAGCATCCCTGCTTCACTCCCTGTTCCTCCAAGACCTCATCAGAAAATATCTGAAAGTCTTCATCAGGTTGTTTGAAAGTTTTAGCACTTGGTGATTGCTTTTTACTTTTTGGCTTGTCAAATTGCAGTGGCTTCAAAAACATCATGTTTATTTCTTCCATTGCTTCCTTTGTATTAACCGTTGGATCAACAAGACCATGATGGAATGATACCTCTAATTCTTTACTATCACCAACAATAGCAGAATCTACAAATTTACGTATGATAATTGTATCCTCGCTACAGAATTTGGAATGCACATTCATTTCTCCAATACTTCCAGACTGTCTATAACCATTTTTTTCTTTTGAGTTCTTAACACTATTCTCTATTGTAGCCATTCCATCCTGATAAAACTCTACTGGTACGGAAGACAATCCCTGGTCTTTGACTGTATGCTGCCTCCCTTTAAAACTAATATCAGCCAATACTGGCAATTCTTGAAGTGATGAAAGATTCTTAGATGAAATGGATTCATCAGAGGAATTATAGCAAACATTTTCATCAACAAATACCTGTGAGTCCTTTTCCAATGGATTAATAGGGGTTTCCCCCTCAGATGCTTTCAAATCTTCATCAACTAATACCTGAAAACTATTCATAGGTTGCTTAGTTGTTTGCATCTTCCATGCTTGCTTTACTGCTTTGGGTTTTTCAAACTTCAGTGGCTTCCCAAACATATTATTTATGTCAGCCATGGCTTCCTTTGTATTAATAGTAGGTTCTATCAGTCCATGATGGTAAGCATCCTCTACTTCTTGAGTATCACCAACAATGGTAGAATCTACAAATTTGCGTATAATAACCGTCTCTTCCGTGGAGAACTTAAAAGGTATACCGGTTACAGAGTCAGAACTTTCACCCAAATGCTTATGACTTTGTATTTCCTCTAGCCCTCCACTGTCATTGTTCTGCTCTCTACTGCCTATCCCAGATAGATCTTTACAATCTTTGAAGAAGAGCGAGGTGGTTCTCTCATCTTTAGAAGTCTGCTCTTGGCTGCTGTCAAAAGTATCATCTGCCAATATTTCAAAACCTTTAACAGGAACCAACTCCTCCAACCTATTGTCTTCTTGAATGCCAGACTCATTTTCCTCTGCAGGAGCCAAACCTTGTTCCATGTGATCAGCTGGAACAGAAGAGTTGTTTCCTTTTGTATTGTGTTGTTCATTCAAAGCATGGTCTTCCAAATTTTTACTGGATGGTACCCTAAAGTTTTCAACAGTAGGCTCAGTGCCATTGGTTGCTTGGGATGGATTCTTTCTTATTGATTCATCAACATGATTGATGCTCAATTTTACTTCAGTTGTGTTAACAGTAGAATTAAAAGGACTGTGATATGTATCATGTACTTCTTCAGCATGCTCACAGTGTGGACTTTCCTCTAAGGCAATGGTATCTTGATAACTGGAATTAGAAACCAAACTAGGTGCTGAAACAACCACTGTCCCCAACAATGCCATACTGCTTTCTCCTTCCGATTTTACTTTTCCTGTGTTTTGTTCCTTATCTTCCATAGACAGTAAATTTGACCTATTAAATAAATTTTCATTTCTGTAAACATATTTGTCATTAGTTTGACCATCAACAGCGCATTTGTCAGAATATGTAAGAATAGTTCCACCTTCTGAATATCTCTCTGATTCAATTTCACCTCCTGTTGAAGCACAAAAGGATGTCAGTGTTAGAAGAAAGCAGCAACTCACACTACATAGTCAAAGCTCCCCTACAGATGTGTCCTATTTAGAATCTGAATTGAAGATATTGAATAAAGTAAAGAAACTTGAAAAGTAAACCAACCCTTAATGCTAAGTTCTGCATGGCTCTTAAACAAATCACATTGATTGCCCTTTGACTGAATCTCTTCAAATGGAAGCATCACCTGTGCTTTTCTTGACTGCACAAAGATCAATTAAAAACAAAATGATCAAAACAGGTACATGGTTAATAATTAAATACGAAATGCAATAAATGGTCAAACAAAATTCTTACTTTCAGCTTTCTATTTCGATGAGCCATACGCTGAAAAAAGCTGTCATAGGATTGCTGTAAGCTTTCAACAGGTTCTGCCAGTCTATACATCCACAAACAAGGAATGACAAAACTAAGCCCATCCTCTCAGTAAACAATGAGCTTTATATTATAAACTTATAACTCATTGGCTGCAATTAATTGCTCAGGTTTTCTGGAAATTTTTCATTATAACACATAGTGGTGCATGAGATCCAGATACTAGCTCTTATTTACATGAGTCTCACAAAGGGATTGTAACCCCACCTGAAAATTGTCATTATTTGCAAACAATAATGCAGTTTACATCTCTGATTTAGTGCCCTTGGCGCATGAAAAGCACAGAAAATAAGCAAAGAGAGACAGCTTATTGGACCCATGGAGAACGTTTTCATACAAGTATTTGAATACACTGTATGACTCAATATGAGAAACAAATACACATTAACTGTCAGACAAGAAGTTTCCTTCTTTTTACCATTCTCTTATTACCTGCACGTTATCCTAGTGTTTGAGTGCTTTCATATAAGAAGTCATTTCCACACCAGAAATATTGTGAGTTCGTTTTCCTGCTATTCCTTTATGGCAAAGGTTATGGAAATTTACTGATTTTAGCAATACATGTGTAATGTCCCCTTCCAATTAGACATTGACATATCAGCATGATTAGCCTATCAGCAACCCTCGTAGGCTAGTGGGGCATGATTAGAGGGTCATTTGGCAGTTACCCAGTTGGTGATTTGGCTTATTTCGAGACTTCTCGAAGGTTTCCCTATATTGTTCATTTATATTTTTATATTGGGGGACCTTACCTTATGTTATAATGATATATTACACTTTATAAGGGACTTTATATTTTGACATTATAATAAAGTGTAATATTAAAATAAAATAAAAAGAGTAAATTGTTTAAGGCCGACTTGGAGAAGTCTCTAGAAGGGGTCGACTTAGTGAAGGAAAAGAATAAATAGACATCATGACCTCATTCTACATCATCCAGATTTGACATTGATATTTGCTTGTATGCTTGTGGAGCCAAGGGTTTCTGCAGACAATCGATTTATCTTTGGGAACGTCAACTCCCATCGATAGCATAACTGAGGGAGTGAGATATCTCCTGAAGGGTTGCACTAGTGGACGAGTCATCTTCAGATTTCTCATTGGAGCTTCATTGTGGCCAAGGCCAATTTTGCATATATTGATTTAGGAGCATTGCTGGAGGCATTTTGCAGCTTGAGGCCTCATCAATTTTCATATTAGAGGTTGAATTGCATTTATATCTACCATTGCAGCATTCTGATTTTTGGTCATCAGACTTCAGTACCAGCTTGTGGAGACCACGATTTTGTTTGTTACTCCCTCATCTTGGTTCGATTTCCCTTCCTACCTTGGGCGCACTTCATAGGAGGGTTTGGAGATGAATATGGAAGCATTTTGGAGGGCATAGAAGCTGGGAATTATTTTATAAAAATTATTTCATATCAGAACAGGGGCGGCTGGGTCTGAGGTTTGATTTTGGCATCAAGGGGTCATCATCATTCAAGATATTGCTTGCTTCTTCATCATAGCTTCAATCATGTTCCAGGTTCCTTTTGATTTGTACAAGTTTTACGATCATTTAGATGCATTTCATGGTAGCTGCTGTAGGTGAACATTTGTATCAGATCTGATTGTAATCATTATATGAGTTGTAAGCCAAGAGTCTTGGCATTTGCATTGTCATCATTGTTGGAAGATTGCATTTTCAATAATATATCAGTAGTTGGGAGTTATCACTTGTTTTTGAGCATTGAATGTTGATCTGAGGATGTATGCCAACTGTTTGACGTAATGTCAATGGCTGTAGATGCATTATAATCATATAGTTACTTATTCATATGCATTTGAAAATCACAAAACAAGATTGCATTACATTTAGAAGCTTGTTAAAACTTCATAGAGATCATTTGCAAACATCATTGGTGCATATTTTATCAAAACAACAACTATATCAGACTGAAAATAATCAGACCAGCACACAAAAACATTGCACATCAACTGTTTGACGATATTCCTTGAGGTGTTAAACATATCAGACTAGCAAGGAATATTACAACATGCCTTCAAAGTTGAGGGAAGACTGATGAATATAGTAATGAACTAATTTTCCCTTTGTCAAGTCAGTGACATATCCACTTTATAAAGTTTTATATATTTATTTTCCGATCCTTATATTTACCATAGATTATACTTAAATCTTATTTTTATCATGTTAGCTATTCCAGTAGCATAAGAAATATGATACACATACAGGTCAGTCATCAATGTGTTTCAAGACAATTATATATATAAACAACAACAAAGAGCATTGTATGGAGAAAATAATTTGACACATCTGTTTCCATTGCTATTTACTACGTTATCATTATTGTTGATTACTATTTTTGCAAATTGTGCTATATGGAACAGTGCCAAAATGAAAAGTGAAGCAAGAGAAACTTTGTTCTGGCAAGATGTCACTTGTGACTTGATATTTTATTTTTCACTAACCTTGCACAACTGTGCAACATGTAGGTTTCACCATCAACTAAAACATTTTTGAAGTACATAACTCCAAACATACTAGAACTTCATCAATTACATACAGGTCAAATTTGGTAACTTTACGTCCAAAATATGTCACTTTTAACTATGTCAAGCATTAGCCTTCCTAGCACTAGTTTTATGCCTCCTGGCACATAAAGCATCATAACACTAGAAACTGCAATTTTAAACATATCATCCAGACATTGGTAACATTCTAAAGTCTGCAAATAGTCCTATTTATTATCAGATTGCTTTTACACTACAAGGACCTTAGTTCTGTTATACAAGATGGTTGGTGAAACGTTTGCCTTAGGTTTGGATTTACATACAGACAAAATATATTGTACCATGTTGGAGCTATAAGAAATGCAATGTCCTGTTGTACAGGTTGTAGCATTATCATTGAAACTGCACACAACTGTGGAGGAAAAAGTGCATATACAGTCTCCCGTCAATAAGAGGAATGAAAAAAAGCTTTGCCAAACCCACACTAGCTTCATCCAAGCAATTTGAGAAAGATGTCTAGAGTCCTATAATATAATGTTTAAGGCTAAGCCTTGTGTTAATGAATGATAGCTTCGGTCAGAGATGAAGGACGATTGCTGCAAGCATCATTGTCATTCATACTTGATTCGAGTTTATCTTTTATTTTGAAATATTTCTGGAAATCATATTAATCGAATTTATGAGCATTCATATAAATTCGAATTACATATATGGTGTTATATTCTGTATTCGGAAGTTATCTTTTCATCTGCCATCTAGTATATATGCGTTATACTAAAAGAATCATTAAACTGTGTTTATATTAACCCGCGCTCTAAAGAAACACGTCCCATGAGTGAACGTGTCTCCACTTGTGGAGACACGTCCTCTCATGAGACATGTCTCTTAGAGGCAGGGTTTCCTCACATATTTATGGCGGATCCTTTTCTTGTTATGCAGATATAGAAATCAGACAATGTTCTGCATTCAACACATTGAATATTAATAAAATCTGGAAGTCAAAAACTGTCTTAGAATTTAGGAAGAATTCTGGAAACTTAGAATTTATATAGAACCCGTAGTCTCTCAGTCTTGTCATAAGATTTGTTTACAATTACATGGTATCAAAGCCACGTTGTGTGAATCCTAAACAAATCTAACTTGAAACCCGTGAATTCATCCATGTAATGGCAAGCATCAAGTTTGTGATAGGCCTGTTCGATGTGGAAAGATCATCGAGTTTACAGTGGGGGCATGATTACTAATGACAACTCTCATTCGTCATAGTCGGGGACTTGGCTCATTTTATATCGGGCAATTTTTCGAGTTGTTCCTTGGTATGATGGCCCGAAGTTCTATCGGCGCTGGAGTGAGGTGCTAATCCAGTTCTTTTGGGACGATGAGTCTTCAATGCCTGTAGCATTCCCGCATATTATCTACAAAGCTTCCGTGATCCTTCAAAGTCTTTGTGGGCGTCCATGAACTTTCTCGCATTGCATCTTCACCATACGCCATTGACTTATTCAATCTAGACATTGAAAGTGATGTTCGATCTGGACATTGGTCTGAGTCACTGGCGCTGGTCGCATATCATACGGATTTCACAGCAAGGAATCATGGTGTCGGATGACACTATTTAGGAAATCATATTATTGCATTCCCGTGACTTGCATCGCTCATACTGGAAAGCTCAAACGGCAAATCCATTGACAAATCACCTCAACAAATAAGTATTGCAAGGTGTCTAATTTTGAGCACTCGACATCAGATTTGTGGGACATCAATTTGCTTCAGCAGGCCCGCGATTCCATCATTGCCTACATTCAGTAAGAGCAAGATTGACATTGATAATTACCATGTATCTGGTGACCAACGGGAGATCGTGATTATTTTTCTCCTCTGATAAATTCGTTCGTCTGTAGCAAGCTTCTTTTTGTCGGAGGAGGTGTAGAAAAATATTATGAGTATAAATTTAATGTTGATTTAATCACGAGTGTTATTTTATCCTGTGAGGGGATAACCTCCTTATCATGCCATATATATATTCGCAATATGTGGAGACTGCCTTCTGCCGACTTTGTATTGTTGATTAGTCATTAAAATACCTATGTTCGCACTATTGTCACTTGCAGTAAAAGAAAGATTTTAGCCTGAGATCTGCAGTTGATTAAAAGATGTTATGTGATGGAAGAAAGATCACCTCTTTTAATTTTGATTAATGATAACTCTCCTCCGTCTAGAAATGAGTCATTCATGACATTATGAGAAGATCAGATTCATCTTCTTCAGATGGGTTATTCTGAGAAATAATTCCATCAACTGCGACTGGTATCTTCTTGTGGTACCATCTGAACCAGTGGGAGAGCTCTTCAGGATCAAATTGAGATGCTTCAGGTACTTATTGTGAACAAGCTCTCATGAAATTCAAGTGCAAACCTGAAAAGCGCTTAAGTGCAACACTTAAGGAGTATTCAGATATCTATGATCTTGGCTGAGTGCGTCAACATGGACTAAGGTCAGGGCTTCAAACATGTGATAACGATCTACCTAACATCACTTGGAGAGTAATATCAATCTCGCTTGGAATTAGTCAGAGGCGACGCCAGTGACGCCACTGCTAAGGGCGGAGCAAATCAAGAAGTCCTATATCGAGAAAAGTGCAACCCTGAAGAAAAAAAAAGAGTCTGATTTCATCAAGATAAGTATTCCTTTTGTTTATTCTTTTGAAATCTAGTCTGCTAAGTTATGCAGGTCTAACATTGTGTGTGATTGGTAAAAGTGACCATTGGCATAAGATCCCTTGAAGATGTCAATCATTCTTTGCATTTCGTTGTGAAGATCTCTGAGTGTGACTCTGAGATGAAAAGTGAAATGCAAATTCGTCATGATTGGGTGGTCACATCGATACCATTCTCTATGTGCTTGGACTACAATGTTGCCTTGAGAAGGCTGGTCCTATATTGAATATGCTGGCTGCATAATGTGTGTTGTGCAGATTGTCTTTTGTTGTACTGAGATTTGCACTCTCAAGAGGAGCAAAAGATGGAAGAAAGAGTTATATCAGAATTCATCAAAGATAAGTTTCTTTATCCCTTCATTCTGATCTCTTGATAGGTTGATTTATTTATTCATGTTTTAATATTGTTCATAAATTATTATGTATTCATGCTATAACTTGAAATAGTAATCTTTGTATGATTTAGCCTTGACATTTCTTTGGATAGTTATAAACTGTTAGTAATCTCTCTCTAACATGCTTCCAGGACGGATCAAGGAGCAAGAGGGTGATGGGAGATTGCTTAGAGAGGAAAAGCTTGAGGCATCCAGTGAGGAATTCATGCCGACTGGAGACATGATCAAGCATGGAGTCACAACTTGCAGCCATGGGACTAAGTTGGTGGCTAGTGGGAGTTCACTTCCAGAAGTCTTCCTTGCAATCTCTGAAGCAGGGATCGAGAGGGAGTTATGTGACTCACTGAGAAGAAGTGAAGGTTGTAGTGTTGCAGACAATCCTGGTCGATGAGGTCGGGAGGTTGATGCAAGTGCTTGAAGATTCAGAGGGAGCCTACTGAACCTAAAGAAGATGATCGAAAAAGTACCTCTGGATGTTGTTTCAGGTTGAGGTTTGCGATGATATCCTGGTGTAGTAGGAAGCAATCTTTTGTGATACATAAACCTGACTCACATGTATGCAAACTGAAGAAAGCTCTTTATGGACTTAAACAGGCTCCCAGGGTCTGGTATGAAAGAATTGACAGCTATCTCTTGGGATTAGGATTTTCCAAGAATGAGGCCGACTCCAATCTCTACTTCAAGGTAATCAAAGGTGATATGCTAATAATTATTTTATATGTTGATGACCTACTAATAACAGGAGAAGATCACCTCATTGCTCAAGGGAAGCAGGATCTAATTTCTGAATTTGACAAGAAAGTCTTAGGCATTCTACACTACTTCCTAGGTTTAGAAGTATGGCAGAAATCAGAGGGCATTATACTAAACCAAGTGAAGTATACTATTGATATTCTGAAAAGATTTGGAATGTTGGACTGTAGACCGATGTCTACACCTATGAAAACCAACCTTCACAAATTGAAAGAAGCAGCAGTAGAATCCAAGTGTGCAGATCCAACCCTTTACAGACAGATGATTGGATCCTTGATGTATCTGGTTAACACCAGACCTGATATTTGCTATGCAGTGAATGTTCGGTTCATGTGTGAGCCAAAGGAAATTCACTTAATGGTGTGAAACATATTTTGAGATATCTTCAAGGCACTATTGGATATGGTCTTCTTTACAAGAATGATCAACTAGATCTACATGGGTACTCGATTGATTGGTGGAAGTGTAACCGATCAAAAAGCACATCAGGATGTTGCTTCAGTTTAGGATCGGCTATGATCTCCTGGATTTGAGAAAACAATCTTAGTTACGAGCTCCAGAAGTTGAATACATTGCAGCCTCAATGGGAGCAAGAGAAGCAGTTTGGCTTCGTAAATTACTTGTGGGACTCTTTGGTGAGCCCTTGAATCCTACAATTATTCATTGTGATAATCAGAGTTGCATCAAACTCTCTGTAAATCCTGTCTTTCATGATAGATCTAAGCACATTGAGATCCCCTATCATTATGTAAGAGATATGGTGGAAAGAAAGTAATTCAGTTGGAGTATATTAGTACAAATGATCAAACTGCAGACATTCTCACCAAGCCTCTCTCCCAAATCAAGGTGGAGCACTTCAGGAAGAAACTTGGTATGGTTGAAATGTAATTTGTTATTTATGTTTGAAATACAAATTGTTTATAAATTGTACTAATATATATAAAGATGTTTAATGTGTAAACTCTTTTGTCATGTGTGTGACTCCATGACTTTATGGGCCTACTCCCCTTGTGTGCATTATTGAAAGGTGACGATCTTTCTAATAATGAACACTTGCAATTGACATTGTAAAGTGACGACTCTACAATGATTAAAACTATCATGATAGGTATCATGTGACTTGATATTAATGGACATGTCATGATAGTATCTCTTATTGATATCATGGGACTTGATATCATTTGTAGATCATTATGATCCTTAAGAGATAATCATGGTGGATATTTATATCCGTGGATATGCCATGAATTATGGTAGACATCATGTGACTTGATGTCAGTGCACATACCATAATAAAGATATGATATGAAGAATGTCATGTGACTTGACAATATTGAGAAATCATACCATGTCTTAGATATCACGTGTTAAGGTGATATCTCTAGTTATTTGATTTGAAATATCTTCCCTAGCTAAGAGGGAGTGTTAATGAATGATAGCTTCAGTCAGATATGAAGGACGATTGCTGCAAGCATCATCGTCATTCATACTTGATTCGAGTTTATCTTTTATTTTGAAATATTTCTGGAAATCATATTAATCGAATTTATGAGCATTCATATAAATTCGAATTACATATATGGTGTTATATTCTGTATTCGGAAGTTATCTTCTCATCTGCCATCTAGTATATATGCGTTATACTAAAAGAATCATTAAACTGTGTTTATATTAACCCGCGCTCTAAAGAAACACGTCCCATGAGTGAACGTGTCTCCACTTGTGGAGACACGTCCTCTCATGAGACGTGTCTCTTAGAGGCAGGGTTTCCTCACATATTTATGGCGGATCCTTCTCTTGTTATGCAGATATAGAAATCAGATAATGTTCTGCATTCAGCACATTGAATATTAATAAAATCTGGAAGTTGAAAACTGTCTTAGAATTTAGGAAGAATTCTGGAAACTTAGAATTCATATAGAACCCGTAGTCTCTCAGTCTTGTCATAAGATTTGTTTACAATTACACCTTGCTTAAAACCACACTAGCTTCATCCAAGCAATTTGTGAAAGATGTGTGGAGTCCAATAATGTAATTTTTCGAACATACAATAAAGTAGAAGGAAACATAGATAGAACACTTACAGAGGCATAACCCTGGTTACCAAATTCAGATTTTTTAAACCAAATCCAACCAGATCCGGAATTTTTGGACCAGCAGGATTTGTCCATTTCAGTCCAGACTTTTCAATTCTTACAGAAATTTTACCTAACTTTTGAAAAAATTCCAGATATCCAAACTTTTTTAACCTCCTGAACGAATCAAATTTTACGAACCTTGTAACTGTAGGTATAACCCATCAGTTAGACTTTATTCTTGGTTCTGTTATTACCTATCTACACTATTTACATGTTATTCCCCATAGCGGATAAGAAATTGGGGGCAAAATCAAAGCTTATAAATGGTTTGACCTTAGCAGTAATGAAATTGATTGAGATTCATAGATAAATTTTCCCAATGCATATGGTTTGACATATACTGTTTCACTGCTTTTCTGTTTCGGAATTGAGTTTTGGCAAGAGGAAAATGCAATTTGCATATCTCAAACAAAACATGCTCAAAAAATATTAGAAAAGTAACAAAAGTTCAACATAGAAAATTGTTAACTATCAGCCACAAAAATGGAGGTAGGATTGACACTATTTTCCAATCATGATCTCATAAATTTGAATAAGAACTTACAAAATGATTAGAGGCAAGATTTATCAACCCTAGATTTAAGCTATGTTGTGAGTCTTGTCTCCAAGAATGTAGACTAAACAGAACTAAGAGATTCCAAGTTCAATAAAACAAACAATTCATTCTGGGAAAAAAATGAAATTTTAAGAATTCAAGTAGATGAGATATGTCTGGGATTCAAGACTAGTGAATGACAGTATTATGTCTAGGATTATGTGCACTTTTGTGAATCGGTTGCAAATAAAATTGCCACTTTTTCTTCTAGAAATAACAATAGAAGGAAGCTGCCAATGCAATTTGTGAAATAATATGGGTTTGAAGAACTCTGGGTGGTATGCAATTTTAATAACTGGAAGCTACAGTGATGCTTTGTGGCATTTTCAAGGTATTAGTCAAGTTAGTAAATAATTGAATTCACCAGACAGGGATAAAAATAAGGTACATCAATGCTTTACTCGAGAAGAGGCAAAGCATTAAGAAATTAAGTTGGGCTACCATATGCTATTCAAGATCAAAAGGTAGATAGCTTCACCAAAGCTTTCTGAAAGAATAACTCAGAAATTTAGAACAATGTTCAGACTTATTGTCAACGGTAATGTTACACACAATGAAAAAATGCAAGACAACTATACACCAGTAGAATACCTGCACGTAAACAACACATGTCAAAAATTTAAAAGTCAATAAGTCTAGGTCAGAAAGATCAACATCAAACTACTGTGCAAACGAAAATATCTGCTGAAATTCATTACTATGAGGCATCACTAACCTGGGACTTCAACTGACTTCAAGTTCTTTGCTCATTATGCCTTCTTGAGAAGCAATGAACCCTATTGCTTCTAGTTTTTACACCAAATGAGGAAACTTTTGATGAATTTACATTTTGGTAAATGCCTTGCCTTGTTGCAAAAAGTGTCTTGCTTTCACCGGCCAATAAAGTGGAATCTGTTAATACGTCATCAATTTGATCAAAATGTCAATGATTTGATCTGTAGGAACTAGCATGGTAGTGTCAGAGTTCAATTATGTGCTCTGCAATTGTTCAACAACGTCTAGTGCGTCCAACAGTGGCAAAAATGTATGACCCCAATAATTCTTCATTAGACACTAGATGCAACCCTAAATAGACTGGGAAGTTTAATCAAATGCATTATCACCCACCTACTTGATAATAGTGAATGGCCCATGCTACAAAGGCCTAAGTTTCTTGTTTGGGCCTTGAAGCCTCTCTTTCTAATAAGGGTGCAACCTAAGTTACCAATCCTGATACAAGTGTGGGAATCGGGTACGATGGTACGGCAATTTTTTTTCTTTGGGTACAGGTATGGGTTCAAAATTATAAAATATAAAATATAAAATATAAAAACAATGATACTCATAATTGCCAATAAACAAAATAATTAAATACCTCATATTCATGATTTGCAAAATGAAAATACTTGTAAATTCATAATTCAATGATTTGTCAAATCAAAATGTCAATACACAATGAAAATTGCAATCAATATTTAATAGTCTTCATATTGCTCTTCATCAAAAGCATCAAAGTCAACATTTGGTTCAATTTCATTTGAACCACAATCAATTGGAGTCTCACTCCCACTAGTTGTGTCATGTGCGGAAGTTGCCTCATCCATAAAGACTTTGGCATGCTATGCAATTGTGGCATCTAAGTCTGCACATCAGGACTTTGATCCCAATTCTTTGTCCCCCCCTCATTGTATTCAGGTGTCTTATGTGACAAGAGATGAAGGTTGGAGTGTAGAAAGACCAAATCCTTAACTTTTTTGTCACTCAAACAGTTGCATTTAACTGAGCGGATAAAGGAGTATGTACTCCAATTCCACTCAGCTAAAGAACTCACAACTTGTTGACTTTGCATGCAACATTCAGTATTTAATTTTATAAATACAAAACATAAATTATAAAATCATATTATTGTAATATCTGTTGAAGTTCATAGCAGCTTCAGGCGAATCCTTCCAGCCCAGATCGCATGGAGATAATAATTAAATGCTAGTCATTGGCTATTTAATTATTATATACGATTTGATGAAGAGACACTTCCTTTGATAAACATTATTTAATATGCATTTAATGAAGAGACTCGTATTAAATAATGAGGCGCGATTTTGAGAAGGCCAACTCCTTGTTAGTAAAAGATTTATTTCTTAATAAGGCCGACATGCTCTTTGAAGAGACACGTCTCTCCCTTTATTTGGTATATATACAACTTCATTTTGTACTCCATTCATCATCGAATTCATTAGCATTCATATTCATCTTCAGTACTATACAAGAGCAGTGCGAGTTTGTGTAAAGTGCAGATTGAGATCTGAGTATAAGGCAGAGATATCCAGACAGTTTGTATCACTCAGTCCTGTACTTACATCAATTTGTGATACTAGTTATTGGCCTACTTATCAGCCTCTATTGTAAAGGAGTTTCTCATTTGTGAATAAATAATATAAGAGATATTATTGGCTGGGTTTTTCTCCCTCAAGAGGAGGGTTTTCCCAGGGTATCTGATGTGTCTTGTGTAAAGTTTTGAATTAATTTATGTGCATGTCAATCTAATCTTATAATTTAACATGGTATCAGAGCGGGTTTGAGAAGATCGTGATCAGATTTGATTCTACAGCGATACTCTATTCTCTTCGTCATAATTCTTTGTCTATCTCTACCTCAATCAAGATGGTGAACGGATTGAAGATCGAGGATAGACTCGAGGGAGCATCCAACTATACTTCATGGAGGTTTAGAATCATTCTCACATTGGAAGAGAATGATTTGGCTGAGTTTGTGGAGACCAAAGTTCCCGAACCTGAAGAAGAAGAAGAGAAGTTGCAATGGAGGAAGAAAGACATCAAGGCGAAGAAGTTGTTGGTTGATTCCGTCAAAGACCATATTGTTCCGATTGTCTCCAAGTTGAAGACTGCAAGGGAGATGTTCAAAACATTGGAGGAGATGTACGAAATCAACAACACCAGCCGGGCACTTGCGCTAAAGCAACAACTTCACCATGTGAACATGGCGAAAGGAGAAACAATGATTGCCTACTTCATGAGGATTTTAGAATTGAGAGATCAGCTCTCTACAATTGGTCATGTGGTCGATGATAAAGACTTGACGATGCTTGCTCTCAACGGTTTGCCATTATCATGGGAGTCCTACATTCAAGGAATTAGTGCAAGATCCAAACTTTTGAAGTTTGATCGCTTGAGGGCCGATTGCATTCAAGAAGAGTCAAGATTGGTGGCTAGAGGCATTGGTCAAAGTTCATCTAATGAAGATATTCATGTTCTCGCCTCCCAAGCTTCGAAGAAGGGAAAAGATGGAAATAAGGGATTCTTCAAGAGGAATTGAGATAAAGGAAATGATGGTGCTCCCCCTTCCAAGAAAAAGAGAGATTTGTCCAAGATCCAATGCTTTAGGTGTGATAAGTTTGGCCACTTCGCTAAGCATTGTCCAACTAGATCTAAGCAACAAGCCACCGTTGCAGATGTTGATGATGCTTCTCCGCAAAAGGATTCAAGTGAATATTTGTTCTACTTAGCATTGTCAAGCAGTGTACCTACCGACACCAACACTTGGCTGATCGACAGTGGTGCTTCTAGACACATCACTGGTTTTAAGGAGCACTTATCAAGCTTGGTGGAGAGAGATTCTTCCGAACAAGTCATCATTGGAGATGATGCTAGCTACTCCGTAAAAGGGATTGGGACCTCTACACTTCATTTGGATTCCGGCATCACACTTCAGTTAAGCAATGTCCTTTATGTTCTAGGAATCAAACGCAATCTCATTTCAATTTCAGCCTTAGAAGATAAAGGATATCAAGTTGCCTTCTCCAAAGGCAAAGTACTTGTGTGGATGGAGAATTCTAGCTTCAAGGATGCTCAAGTAATTGGAGTTAGACATGAAAGTCTTTACAGGCTTTGCACACATCCTCTACAAGCGTTGGTCCATGATTCTTCAAGTCTATGTGATCTTTGGCATCGGAGATTGGCTCACCGACACTTCTGAGCCTTACCTATCATGAAGATGGTGTTGGGTCTTCCTAAGTTCAATCAGGAGCATGAAGGAACTTGCAAAGGTTGTGCATTAGGTAAGAATATAAAAGCTCCTTTCCATAGTAGAGAAAATAGATCTAAGTGCATTTTAGACCTTATTCATTCTGATTTATGTGGACCTATGTCTATTCCGTCTTCGAGTGGATTCTTGTATTATGTTTTGTTTATTGATGACCACTCTAGAAAGACTTGGATTTATTTTTTGAAAACTAAAGAGTCTGAGGAAGTGTTAGGAAGGTTTAAGGATTCAAAGCCTTGGTAGAGAATCTTTCTGGTAAAAGAATCAAGGTCCTCAGATCAGATAATGGTGGAGAATACACCTCTGGCAGCTTTAGGGATTTTGTATTGATGCAAGGATTAAGAGGGAGTTCTGTGTCCCCTATAATCCTCAACAGAATGGTGTTGCAGAAAGAAAGAACAGGACGATCGTGGAAGCAGCAAAGGCCATGATCCATGACCAAGATTTGCAAACCTTCTTATGGGCAGAAGCTTCCAAGACGGCTGTATATGTTCAGAACAGAAGTCCTCACAAGGTCTTGGAGAATATGACTCCGGAAGAAGCCTTTACAGGAAAGAAGCCTGAAGTCAGTCATTTGAGGATCTTTGGATGTCCTGTCTATGTTCATGTTCCAAAGGAAAAGAGAACAAAGTTGGAGCCTTCCGGCAAGAAGGGACTATTTGTTGTCTAAGTGAGACATCAAAAGCCCACAGGATATACATTCCAGGACAGAAGTTGATCGAGATCAATAGGGATGTCACATTTGAGGAAGATGTTGCATTCAGGAGATCCAGGGGCATTCATATGGAGATCGATAATCAAGAGTCTCCTCAGGATATGGAAGTTGACCATACTCCTGAGATTCAGAGGGAGACTTCAGAACCAAAAGAAGATATCGATCCGTTGAACCCTTGGAACCTTCTGATGGGCCTATTAACATTGTTATTGGGAGAAAGAGACCTCTATGGGCCAAGCGTACTATGCAAGAGGCTGAAAGTTTTGCAGCTCCTAGAGGCACCTTCAGAGAAAGTAAAAGGCCACATAAGTTCTCCAATTATGTTCCCTTAATGAGTCAGATTATTGAATCTGAGCCTACCTGTGTTGAGGAAGCATCTAGTCAACAGGTTTGGAGAGATGCTATGGCAGAGGAGTACCAATCAATTCTCAAGAATGATGTTTGGGACATTGTTCCTAGACCCAAGGGAAAGTCTGTGGTATCTTCAAAATGGCTCTTCAAGATCAAGCATGTTGCAGATGGGAGCATTGAGAAGTACAAGGCAAGATTTGTGGCTCGTGGGTTTTCTCAGAAAGAGGGAGTTGATTACGAAGAAACATTTGCTCTTGTTCCTCGCTATACTTCTGTCAGAACCATCATTGCTATTGTTGCATCTAGAGGATGGAAAATTCACCAGATGGATGTGAAGACAGCGTTTCTGAATGGTGTGATTGAGGAAGAAGTTTATATCGAGCAACCTAATGGATTTGAGGTTCATGAGAAGGAGTCTCATGTTTGCAAGCTAAAGAAGGCCTTGTATGGTCTTAAGCAAGCTCCTCGTGCATGGTATGAAAGGATTGATCGGTACCTGTCAAGTTTGGGCTTCTTGAAGAATGATGCTGACTCAAATCTCTACTTCAAGGTAATCAATGGTGAAGCATTAATTTTGGTCTTATATGTTGATGATTTGATTCTTATTGGAGAAGATCACCTGATTCTCGAATGTAAGAAGGAGTTGACTTCTGAATTTGAGATGAAGGACCTTGGGCTCATGCATTACTTCCTTGGATTAGAAGTGTGGCAGAAACCAGATGAGATAATTCTAAGTCAAGGGAAGTACACCATTGATATACTTAAGAGATTTGGTATGATGGATTGCAAATCCATGTCTACACCTATGGAGACCAACCTACATAAATTGAAGGAGGCTGCAGCTAGCTCAAACTTGGTGGATCCTACACTGTACAGACAACTGATTGGGTCCTTGATGTATCTAGTTAACACTAGACCAGATATCTGTTATGCTATGAGTGCACTTAGTCAGTTCATGTGTGAGCCGAGACAGATACATCTTGTTGCAGCTAAACATATCCTAAGATACTTGCTTGGCATAGTTGGATATGGGTTGAGGTATTCGTCAAATGCAGACTTGGAGTTACATGGTTATACTGATTCTGATTGGGCAGGGTGTGTCACAGATCGGAAGAGCACCTCTGGTTGTTGCTTCAGTTTGGGTTCTACTATGATATCCTGGTGCAGCAGGAAGCAGTCATCTATAGCATTGAGTACAGCAGAAGCAGAGTATATTGCAGCTTGTATGGCAGCTCGGGAAGCAATGTGGCTTCGTAAGCTCCTTGCAGGATTGTTTGGACAATCAATGGAGCCTAATATCATTCATTGTGATAATCAGAGTTGCGTGAAACTTTCTGTCAATCTTGTGTTTCATGACAGAACCAAGCATGTTGAGATCAAGTACCACTATATTAGAGATATGGTACTGCGGAAGGCTATACAGTTGAGGTATATCAGCACTGATGAGCAGACAGCAAACATTCTCACCAAGCCTCTCTCTAGAATCAAGTTTGTGTACTTTCGAGATAAGCTTGGTATGGTGGAGAATCTAGCCTTAATTGAAATATTCCCCTTACATTTTTTCCCAAAATTAAACCCACAAACCAGCATCAAACCACTGATTAGCATTAGCTCCAAATGCAAATCAGCATGGAAAGTAACTCTAACCAAGAATGTTCACCAAGATCCCAATGTCGGCGAGGTGATAGCATATGGTCAGAGGATCATTAGGTATAAACTGAACTGAAATTACAATTCATCTGCTAATGCAAGCATCCACAAGCAGTGGGAATACTCCACTTATTCAGTGGGTTAGATTATTACATTATTAAGGCGGCAAGCCAGCCATTAAATCCTCTCTTCCACTTATTTCGTGGGGGGGAAACAGTCCACACAACCACTTATTTTGTGGAGGGAATTTACAAACAAGAAAGATGTTTAATCTAAAACTCAACCACTCAATTGTGGGAGTGTAATCAAGTATAAATTGCAGCAATAAAATGAAATAGCCGTTAGTACTACTAACTAGCTTTACAATGAATAGAAATAGCTGCAAATAAGAGAGATAAGCTTCCAGAATGTTCTTTATCCACACTGGCAGTAAACCATCCAGGGGTTATAATGATGTGAATTAATTACAAGAAAATGTGGCAAATTAAAGGACTGAAACAGTACTACTGTTTTCAGTTTTACAATAAGAAACAACTGCAATTTTCAAGTGTTTTTACAATCTTTACAAAGCACAATGAAAAGGATGAATTCTCCAATAGATAATCTCTCAATTATTGATGCTTGAAACCAAAATCAGAAAACTGAAGCAATCTGATATAAAAATCTGCAATCTGGAAATGTCTATCGGCAAACAGAAAACACATAAAAATGATCATAACTCCTTCATGATACCTTCAATGGCCTAATTTAAATTGCAAAAGCTCTCTAGAAGGTAGGCGCCCAATTCACCATACAAAATCTGCAACAAAACTCATTAGATAATTTTTGTTCGAACTCCAAAGCCCTCTGCAAGTGGTACGGCCTTCAAAGGGGGCGATTTCTTTAGATAAAAATCTGCACTTCATTAAAAATTCTGAAACTCTCCAAAAGGGGTCGCCAATAGTCAAGGAATTGATAGGACCAACACCCAGAATCAAAACTAAATCACACAAAAAGTTGTATATAAAAATCTCCTTCAGCCAAATAATAACCAGCAACATGAAAACTAGAAATATCTCACCAAAACTCCACAATAATGCTCAATATGTACTTCTGGATGAAGCACACTCCTAATAGACCATCTAGGGAACCATAGTTTCAAGCCCGAAGAATGGAGTAAACTTGCTAAGCTTTCCCTTAGCCAGATTCTAGATTTCAAACCAGCAGCATAACTTTACAATATTTTCCAAAGATGAGAATGAATGAGCAAGGCCTCAATAAATAAGCTTCAAATGGCAAATGAAACACTCTGAATTCCAAGAAGTCGAATCACTTCAACTTCCAAAAGGGACGCCACTTCAACCTTTCACTTTATTTTGAAATAATAAAATATTATTCATCTTCCCTTTTTGGTGTCCAATTCAAAATGCAACAATAAAGCATTTATTAAATCATTAAATGCTCAATCTTGAACCCTTAATGTCCCCTCTTTAAAACAACTTGAAGTCATCAAGTCTAGGCGTGGGGTACAACTTAAAAACATGAAATTGACTAAGTATAAAACTCAATCCAAGGAGATAACCAAAACCAACGCCAATACTGAAACTGATGGATTGCCAAAAATAGCATGATGACCTGAGCTGAACTATTGATGATGCCACTGCCAAAATTAGACTTACTAAAAATAGCCAATGCCAAAAATAGTAAGTTCACCTCAAAACCAACAGAAAACTAAACTGAGCTAGAAGCAAGACTTACTGAAAGTGGAAACCCTAAATTTGCACATCTGAGTAGCCTATGGATTTCCGAAAATAGGCTAAATCCAAATGAAGAGCGTAGGGCTAAATTGGGGACATTACATTAACTGAGAAAGAGTCTCAGCATCAGTGAGCCTGTTTAATGAGTTCTTCTTTGTGAGAGAAGTTCGAGGTGAAATCCCTTGTAAATGCATTTCTCTTTGAGATTTGAGGTGAAAGCCCTTGTTTCCACCCTCTGAGAGAGTCATGGTGGATGTCATGTGTGTGACTCGATGACACATTTTGTACTTGTGTTTTACCCTCTGGGAGAGCCATGGTGAAAGTCATGTTGAGGTGACAACATCACGCAAGTGATGAACACTTGTACACACCATAGTATGGTTGTAGCCATTATGGTTGATATCGTGTTGAGGCGATATCTAATATCACGATGAGGTGATATTCTTCTTTTCCACATTTGGTTGTAGCCATTGTGGTAGACATCATGTTGAGGTGATATGTCTTGTGCAGCTAGAAGTATCCTCCCTAGCTGAGAGGGAGTGTTGAAGTTCGTAGCAACTTCAGGCGAATCCTTCCAGCCTAGATCGCATGGAGATAATAATTAAATGCTAGCCGTTGTCTATTTAATTATTATATACGATTTGATGAAGAGACACTTCCTTTGATAAACATTATTTAATATGCATTTAATGAAGAGACTCGTATTAAATAATGAGGCGCGATTTTGAGAAGGCCGACTCCTTGTTTAGTAAAAGATTTATTTCTTAATAAGGCCGACATGCTCTTTGAAGAGGCACGTCTCTCCCTTTATTTGGTATATATACAACTTCATTTTGTACTCCATTCATCATCGAATTCATTAGCATTCATATTCATCTTCAGTACTATACAAGAGCAGTGCAAGTTTGTGTAAAGTGCAAATTGAGATCTGAGTGTAAGGCAGAGATATCCAGACAGTTTGTATCACTCAGTCCTGTACTTACATCAGTTTGTGATACTGGTTATTGGCCTACTTATCAACCTCTATTGTAAAGGAATTTCTCATTTGTGAATCAATAATATAAGAGATATTATTGGCTGGGTTTTTCTCCCTCAAGAGGAGGGTTTTCCCAAGGTATCTATTGTGTCTTGTGTTAAGTTTTGAATTAATTTTTGTGCATGTCAATCTGATCTTATAATTTAACAATATCTAGCATAATAGCAACAAATGAAAAACGAGAAAATTAAAAAGTAAAATGATACATACTAGAGAGAATTTAAATTGCAAGTGGTTGCAAGTAAAAAGAGCCTTAACCATGTATGTACCACCATTCATGAGCATCTTTCTTATTGTTGTCTCGAAGAGCACAAACATCATGATTTCTTAAAGATATGAAGTGGCCAAACTTACTCAAGGCAACACTTTGGATATCTACATCTGGAAATATTCTTCTAAATGCAATTTTGTAGCCAATAGTAACCTCTTCGTCCCTATATGTTGGCACCCTCCTCAGCAAGGAAAATATCTCTTTACTATAATACTTTGGGGACAAAGCAAATGCTAAGAGATGTAAGGGCGTGGTCATTCCGTCCCAATGGTCAACAATGATCTTTTGCACACTTTTGAAAAATGTTTTTGTTGGGTCATGTTCCTTGGGTTATATTATGGTTCTTATTTTTTCAACCATGGAGTCCATGCCATCATAAATTTCACCCAAGCATGGGAAACTATAGCAACATACCTTTTTTATTGAATTTTTTATTTGCTCTACCCCCCCTCTCCCTCACCTCTTTACTTTTTTAGGCCATATCTGCACTCCAATTCTTCACTTTCCTCTTCCTGATGATGGATCACTGAGTGTGATCCGAAACGTCGATCTAAAAACATACACAGTTGAATCCAAAAGCTTGCTCTAATACTTCATGGACTGTGATAAAATCATACCAACTATACCTAATCATGTTGATGATGGACTCAATGAAACTCAAAACATATTCCACATGAGCTACCAATCATCATCTAGATCAATGCTTTGACTTTTTGGGCTCTCTTTGTACTCAATCACCTCTATACACTCCAAAGGATGTTGATGACCATAGCACTCAATGCATCTTGCACCTTCACAAGTCGTCTTAAGACAATTGTGTGAGATGCAAATCAAGTTTTGGCAACCTAACATGGTTTAAAAAATACATGTCACATATCAACAATTAAAAATTAAAATTAAAAAATTAAAAAATAAAATTTAAATTACCTTCAACTCCAACTTCGAGAAGGTCCTGAAGACACCTTGTGACATATGATGACTAGTCACAAACATTTGAATCTACTCGGCCTTCGTGTAGATTTGTTTGACCCACTCAATTTTTGTGCCCATCTTTTGCAATATCAAATTGAGTGAGTGAACAACACATGATGTCCAAAAAATGTGACCATATGTACCCAAACTATAGAACCAACTGCCCTACAATTTCTAGTGTTGTTTATTATGACATGGACAACATTTTCAGGGCCCACCATTTCAATGGATTCTATGAGGATATTGGCAATGAAAGTTGCATCCCTCACTTGCCCCCTCACAATCTATTGCCGTCAAAAACATTGTCCCTTTAGGGGACACTACTATGGCATTGATCAATGTTCTATTTTTGCAATTTTTCCATCCATCAAAAATGGGCACCCCTGTTTTGGGCTAAGTTACTGGATCCTTCATATTTGACCCGGTACACGTGTGGGTACAATTCGGGTACTGGTACGATTTATGTTTGTCCCTAGGTACGGCCCAAGCGCCTAGGTTCTTTGTGCATCCTTGTCATGTCCCCTTCTAGTTGACATCTCTCAGAGCATATGATTAGCCTATTATGCGACCCTCGTAGGCTGATAGGATGGATAGAGGGTCTTGATGGAGCTTGGCTTGGCTTCAGTTGTCAGAATTTTACCAGTTGGCTTTCATTCGGGCTCTTTCGGACACCATTTGCCTGAGTTGCTATTTTTAGCAGTATTTGGCACTCAGCGAGGCACCCCTGCTATTTTTAGCAGTATGGATTGATCATGTGCAGAATCATTCACTTAGTCACCAGCTTCAGACGGTTCGTAAATCGGACACATTTCGAGAGAGATATTAATATTTAATTGATTAATTAAATATTAATTATTTTTGGAGCTTATATTATAAAGTTATAATATTTTAATATTATAACTTAAGTGAATTACTGAAGGGGGTCGCCCATCATGGAAGGGGCCATTTTCGATTATAATTTATAATTAAAAATGTGATCGAAGACTATTGAAATAATTAAAAGAAAGTTCAAATTTATTTTAATGATGCCTTTTTGAAAGAATTCGCACTTTTGAGGAGATATAAGGGTTTCATTGGAATTCGAGCTCATTATGATATTGAATATTGAATTTTTGAGCAAGTCTTCTTCCGGAGAACGAAGCCTAGGGTTTTTGTTGTCTACAGACATTGGAGAACGAACCATCTTCAGTGTTGCGATTCAGAGGCTGTGAAATACCAGCTGATCTATTGCTTTCAGAGGGATTTCTTCATTCAGAAGTGATCACAGAACAATCACAGAGCATTTATCTTCAGGGTTTTCAGTGTGCAATACATCCATCAGGGATTCTTCAGTAGAGGCGCCTATTTCATTAAGATTTGGAGGTTTGAGAGAGGGTCGTACTTTCATTTAATAGCTTGCTGCTGTGTCCAAGCCGTACCACACTTATTGCAGGCCGTACCATCTGTGAAAGGGCCGTACTTTTTGTTTCAGGCAAATCGCCTTCTTATTTGGCAGTCAAACTTCATCTCTGGAGGCGCATTCATACCTGGCATCAATTCCTTTCATTTGGCGCAGGAGGAAGTCAACCTATATCTCAGCCGTACTATTTCTTGATGATCATTTATTGCTGCAATACCAGGTTTTTCATCAAATAAAGCATTGCTTTTTAATTCATCTGTTATCAGATCTTTTGTAAATCGCTCCAGTAGATCAATATATTGATTGGCATCATTAGATCTCATGTTTTCTATCAATATTGGCATTGTATGATTTTATTTGAATTTTCTATCAAATTCTTGCAAAATCGAATTCTCTCTTAATACATGCAAAAACACAAAAAAAATCAAAATACACCAAAACAGTCAAAAAACACACCGTTTCAGAAATCAAGGGAAACAAGGGTTTCTACAGTCCTTCATAGAACGACGCACAAAGAACCTAGGCAGTACCCTGGGCATACCTAGCAAGAGCCCCACAGTCTAAGAAAAGAAAAATAACATCAGTAACAAAATTGGTTTGTGAAAGGAATATGACACCATCAATTACTAAATATGATATTGTTTTCTAGTGAATTCCAATACAAAAAGCATTTTAATAGGTGCCAATAGTTAGAACTTGAGGCAAACCAAGAATGGGCTATCTCATGGAGCCATGAAGAGCACAACTGAAATTGTGACAAACAAAAGGCCATGTCCCATATGCAAGAATGCTTTGAGTGATATATGTGGAGAATGTACATACTCTTGGGATTAACAACCTTTGTCTCCACACCTGTCTATGGATGGTATGTAATAGACTTCGTCAATTTGTTGTCTATTAGCATTTCAATTTGTCCTTCTCAAGACAACACAAAACAGAACAATGTGTAACGTAGAACATTTCTTTGAATTAGAAAGCAAAGGTCACTTGTAAAAATAGAATCTTAACTTAAAGCCTAGAAGACTAGTTTATTAACAAACTTTGATTTTGGGGAGCTTTCAACTGAAATAGAAGATATACTAATCTATCCCATGTATTTTTGTTTTTCAGATATGAACACAAGATTGAATAGTTCTCCATCACACAAATGAGAGTTTTTCTATATGTTATGACTCTACAAACAAGTTAACCTGTTACAACACAAACGCACATACTTTCTAGATAAAAAGAAAAAACTAAGAAGTATGTGCACACAAGAGCTGAATTCAAGATTTTGATTAAACTCAAGAGACAACAATTGATAAATTGAACATGCAGTTGTTGTATATGCAGAGAGCATGACAATCTCATCACATGCATAAGAAGAGATAGAACAATAAACTTTTGCACAAAGTGTAGAAAAATTTACAATTAGTTTGTCTCAAATACAGTACCAATATATATAGAGTGTCGAAGTATTGTTTTGCATAATTGAGTGTCTTCTAAAAATAAAATTGCATTGAAAATAGAGATTTCATGAAAATTATAAATAGTTTCAAACAAAGCTCATCCAGATGATAAAGCTTACCCTAAAATAAATTCTACTAAAATCAAACTAGCTTCTGCTAGAATTATTAAAAATAGCTCTGCCTAATAAAATAGGCATACTCCAAATAAAGTTGAATATATTTTTAGGCAGTCTAAAAATACCAATTTGTACACTTTCCAAAAACAGTAGTCATTGAGAAGAGTAATTTGGTTGCTCTAATAGTTAAGTGAAGTCACTAAGAGGATTGTGCTAGTTGCTCTGATGGTTAAATGAACTCATGTTGATAACCTGCATATTCTAAACTATATGAAGCAGCATTCATATTCTCAATAATAAATCCCTTCCATCATTTGTGTATTGGAACAAAATCAATACCATTTCATCATGTAGCTTGCAAAGCAAACTTTTTAGTGCTTCAAACAAGACAAAAAAGGGAGTCCAAATGTGAAAGTTATGACAAAATAAAGATAACAGTTTGGATGAAAATTTGACAAAAATCATAGGAGTCTTCTTTTAGAGTGATAATTTTTATCTAAAACACTAGGCGTCTCATTTAGGAAGCCCTTCCGACCTTCAAAAACACTAGCCTTGCAATGGAATGTGTTGAAAGTCTTCTTTCTGTTGGCGTAACAACTAACACCTCTGGAGTAAAAGTTGTTATGAACAGCCTATGCACACTATGCAATGAGTGCTCTTCAAATTAGGAGGGGAAGCTCCCTCGTTGTGCTTTGACAAAAATACTTGCAAAGGGAAATAAACTAAACTATGTCCTGTCTTTTTGTTTCAGCTGTAGAGGTACAAGGCTTTCTTGAAAAAACTATACGTTGCAGCTGAGTACTTTCTGGTTTTGCAGATCCACTAACTACAACTAAACTTAATTACTTAAATTCTATCCAATCTCCTCAAGAAAACAGAGCATGAGGAAACGGAGCAAGGTTTGACTATCAGACGATAAACGTGTATAGATTCTCAACTTGAAGGCAAGGTGGCGCAACTATCAGCTCAATCTAGACAAGTTTATTGGTAACAACATCACACGATAAACTAGATACGGATTCTCTACTTGAAGGCAAGGTGGCGCATCTATTATCTCAATCCGAATTAGTTTATTGTCCACGACAACACACGATAACCAAGTGCAGATTCTCTACTTGAAGGCAAGGTGGCGCAACTATCATCTCAATTTGAACAAGTTTATTAAGCACAAAACAGATTTCTCTAAACTATGGGAAGAATTCACCATGACAATCGCATGAAACCCTATGTGGCATAACAATTGATCATAATAGTAAAGACTCACAAAACAGATTTATCATTACAATCGCATGAAACCCTATGTGGCATAACAATTGATCATAATGGTAAAGATGCACAAAACAGATTTATCTAAACTATGGAAAGAATTCACCATTACAATTGCATGAAACCCTATGTGGCATAACACTTAATCGTAATAGTAAAGACACATGAACAAATACCAAAAGAGCAATATTGAGGGCAAGGTAGGCGCAGCATATATTTCTCTCTCAAGCAAAAGTTATTTACAAATGAGCAAAAGCTCTTATTTATATACATCAAGGTGTAGGGAACCCTAAAATCACCTTGAGTCATCTACAGTTCTTGCAATGCATGCAAGATTATTGTCAAACCCTAATGAAGTAAACTATACCTAACTGGAAAACTACCATCAGTTAACCGAAACATCTAATCTAAAAATGGACAATTGTGCAAGCATGCACGTCCTTATTGAAAGCGAGTTAACTAGAACACTACCATCAGTTAACGAAAAACCCTAAACGAAACTCCAAGTGTGTAAAGCTGATCTCAGAATAGATATGCATGTGATGAAACAAGGAGTTAACTTGAAAGGGTAACGCCAAGTTAACTCCTGTGTATAAAGTCTATTCTGAGAGGTGGGAACTGAAGTTTACTATGCATGATCTCGAGCAACCAATCCCTCAACGAGATTGTTAACTGCATCACTATCTGGAGCTATGAGCCTCTGTCGAAGAATGCTATGTCGATGCAGCATATCCTCACCAGCTGTAATTTGAGACTGAAGTTCACCTCTGCTCCTTGTTGCCTCGTCGAACAATGCTGACATGACTCTAAGCTGAGTAACCTTACAGCCAATAGTCTCCCCATTGAAAATGGTATGAATGAGTGCCTGGAGTTCTGACTGAACATCGGTAAGCTCAACGTAGGCACCACCCTCGATCTGATACCGACACGGTAAGCGAGATACTAGAGTCCTCACAAACCGAAGTGCACTAGTGACGTGCTCTCTACTCTCAGCCAACTCTGATGCCAAAGTCTCTTCTATCTTTGCTCTCAAAACCAATTGTGTTTTCCAAGAGTGGATAGCCTCTTTATCCTCTGCATCTGTGACTGCATCATATGTCACACTCAGGTGAGCAATCATAATCTCATCCCGGGGTTTGTTAATCACCATATCTCACTCATCCTAAAGACGAAGACGGAGCTCTCGTGCATTGTACCGCAACTGATATAACTTTGTAAGCATCGCACGGCCTCTAGCAACGAACTCCTCCTCCCATTCATCCAAACGCTTGCCATATGCAACTAAGTGATTAAGTTGACTTTGCTCTGCTGGAGGCTCAAGCATCGGTGGGAGTGTGTTAATGGCATCTGGTCTATGCACAAGGCTAGAAATATACTGACGAAGCTGTCTGATTTCAGCCTTGAGGGCTGCCTTGTCTTCACCGTCCTTCAGTATTCTATCCCTGGCACTGTCTGTAGCAACTTGTAGGAGATCAACCTGAGTCTGGCGTGTGCTACGACCAAGGTTGACTGTGATAACCTCAAAATCCTGAGATTCCAACTCAGCCAAGCTCTTCCCCTGTGGAGGTACAGCAGTCTCGACGACAATCTCCATGTCAGTGTTCCTCTCTACGTGGACCATGTTCTTGACCCTCTTGTCTGGCACATCCTGGTATATCTCATCAAAATCGGAATGATTAAGGACATAGGATGGCTGCCTCCTCTTCCTTCCTAGCTGAGCTTCGATCCAAGATTGGTCTCGGCTAATGCTACTAGAAGGGTCGGTACTATCAACAGGAGGTTGTGACGAGAGTGAACGTGTAGAAGACCCACTGCGAGGTGGAGAGTCTAAATCCAATTCAATGAGAATTGGGGTTGGTGACGGCTCGGAACTGGTGTAGGAAC
>VDFB02265487.1:0-44094 GCA_007258455.2 Sequoia sempervirens | reverse complement strand
TTTATGCACTATCAACGGGATGAATTTCATGGAGCGAAGCCATGGGAAGCCTAACTTCATGTGAAATTGATCTGATGTCAAGATGATGGAGAATGCCAAATTCATTTTTTTCAGTCCAACTTGTAAAGGAAGAGTTATTGAACCTATCGTAGGACAAGCAAAACCATTATGTGTTTTGATCCATTCTTTCGGTTGTTCATAAGTATCTTGATAAAGTTCATGCACAAACAAGAATTCTTCGGTTATCACATTCTCTACACAAACGAGATAAATTAGTATCCCATTAGTAGGCTTGTCATTGATTCTTCCATCTATGTAAAGAGGGTTATCAGGTGTGTGCTTAATTATGTCATTTTGTGAGAAAGCAATGTCAATGGAAATATTGGTTTGGCCCTTACGAGGTTGAACTTCAATGAAATTTTTTGTAGGTTTATAGGATACTTTTTCATGTGATAATCAATGATGTAAGCGAGGCTACACAAAATTTCTATTCCTTGTTCATATTTAAGCATTTTCCTTATGTTATCTATGATAGGAATAGTGGTACTAGCAATGTATTCAAAACTCGCAAAGTTTTTTTTTATTTTCCTAATTCTTCATCCATTTGTCTTAGGTACTCTTGAGAGACATTAGCAACCATTGATTCAACATTAGTAACATTAGTTGTTGGTAAGGAGGTCATAGGGAATGAGGTGTCAAGGGTATGGTCCATAGTGGGTTGACTAGTATCAACACTATGAGTGAAAGAGTTGGAAAACCCATGATCCACAACGAGTGATGTGTCATGGGATGCCACGAGTCTCAAACTATGTCTCACAACATTATTGATAATAGAACACCAGGTTGTGAAACTCATACAAGTTTCACCAAACCTAAGGTGCACCCAAAATGGAGAATAGGAAAGAAACAATCAACAATAGGAAGTGTAATGCAAAGATATAGCAATTTCCAAATTTTAAACAAATAATTTTCTGATTATACTATGCAAAAATCTAAAATTGTCTTTTAATTCCAATTTATGTTTGAAATGCACCTGAATTGATCAATTAACCTTATTGTAAATAATTGTAGAAAACGGAAATTTCTAGAAAATGAAACAGGAACCTGAATACAGAAACAAATAATGTAGACGAAGGGTTTTTAATGCCCATAAATTCAAAAACAAGCCTAATTAGAGACTCATTCACCCATGAGCGAATGGGTCTTGTGTTAGGGTTTTGAAAAATTAAATTATAGATTTTTGAGTAGATGTTTAGGTTGTCAGATTTTGGTTGCAAACAGGTAGTTATAGTTTTAAATTTCTAGCAAATAAAATCTAAATACAAGTGTGAAATGATGTTAAATGACAAGAAAAAAGACCTAATTTGACATGCAATTTTGATTCAATTTTCTGATTTAAGTGACTAATTATGCAATGTTATGTAAACACTCTCCAAAATGAATGAGATTTTTAAATTTTTCAGATTTTAAAGAATGCAACATGCAAACCTAAAACCCTAGATGAGATACAAACTAATGCAAGTTAACAACCCTAAATGAGATGCAAATCAATGCAATGTAATGCAAATCCTATATCTAGGGTTTGAATGGACTCCAAATTCAAAAAGTTTATAGTGCAAGAATGTCAAGTTCACCAGAATGAAACAATGAAAAATAGGTTGGGGGTTAAAGTGTGTGTTATAAGGTGTTCACCAAATATGGACCTATTTTCCTTTATTTCATTAGGAAATGAGATCCACACAAAGAATTGACTCACAACCCTTAGGTGATTCAACTCAATGAGGGAATCTACTGATTTCCTTATGATTGAGGATGGGGGTATCAACCTAAATAACATTTTTGTGAGAAGAAATAAAAAATAGAAAATCTACTCTTGATTATGTTCATTCAAATTTGAAACATCAATTTAAAGTTCGATACAAATAGAAACAATGAAATTTATATAGATCTGAGAAGGGTAAAACGATATGAACCAGTCACCAAAAAGTAGTTTTGAAAGGTAGACTGAGACTTATTAGTCCATGGGCGAATGGGTCTCTGTGCAAAGGCTTCAAACAACTTTCAGGAGCATTTGATGTCAAGCTATAGCTTTTGTTTGATATGGGTTTTAGTGTCGAAAATTTGGAAATAAATCCTATAGGTGAGCTCCCATGAATTGACAACAATGTTGACAACTTTTGCACCTTTTCCAGTTGTGCTCTTCAAGAGGTCTTCAATCCTTCTTCAACCTAATATCTGCAACACAAATATAAGAGGGATTTTTTTTTGTTTTTGGTGAATGGGGGTTTGCCTTGGTCAAACCCCATTTTGGTAATTAAACCTTGAATTGAAATATTGATACATGAAAGGAATGATGAATGAACAATACAATTTTGCAACTCACCAAACCCTTGAATAAACCTTTGGAAGACTAAAATGTTGATCTTGATCTTGCATGAAATGGCTTCAATGGATGTGGATCTTGATGCTTGAAATATGACTTGAATGCTTGACATCTTGATTGTTGCAATATATCACTAACAAATTTTCTCTTGAATGCCCTTGATCATAATATTTGCTATACTTTTTTTCACTTCCAAATGCTAGGATTGATCTGATAAAAAGACCTTTATTTATAGGTATGTATCCATAATTTCCCAAAAATTAAACATCACAAGGCGACATTAAAATTTGAATTTAGGATATTAAAATAACACCAAAAACATATTTTAAACTTAGGTTCAAAGGCCTAGGGAGGACCCATTCGCCCATGGGTGAACGGGTCTCGAGTCCCTATTCCTGGAACACACATTGCTCAAGGTAAAGTGTTATGTGTTGGAATTAATTGTTGTCGGGATTCCCCTTCGGAAAATGTAATTTATTAGGCTTGTAGATGCAAAATAGAGCTTATTAAGGCATAATTAAGTCCAATTTCATTAAAAGGACCAAACAAAGTGTGAAAATGTAAAGAAGTGCATTTTTCTACACTAAAATTATGTTAGGTGAGATGAAGAAGATAGGAAAGTTTGATTCCAGGTGTGATGAGGGTATCTTTATTGGATATTCTATGAGAAGCAAGGCCTATAGGTTCTATAACAAACGATTGCACAAAATTATTGAAAGTGCAAATGTGAGAGTTGATGAAGAAAGGCATCAAAAGGAAATAACACAAGAAGTTGATCATCAAGAATATAGTGTTAGAGAAGTAGAGGAAGAAATTGGAAATGGAGAATTTGAAAAAAGAAATCCAAAAACTCCATCAAGAGCACCACCCAAGACCATTCATATTTGTTCAAAAGAATCATCCAAAAAATCTAATTATTGGTGATGGAGATATAGAAATTCAAACAAGGAGGAGAGCAGCTAGTGCATCTGAACATGCAAACATGTGCTTTCTCTCTAAATTGGAACCTAAGAATTTTGAAGAAGCTTGAGAAGACAAGGACTGGGTAAAAGCTAAGGAAGAAGAATTAGATAAAATAGAGAAAATGAGACTCAAGAATGTGTTCCAAGACCTAAGGAAAAGAATGTTATTGGCACTAAATGGGATTTTAGAAACACGTTAAATAAGGATGACCAAGTCGTCAAGAACAAAGCAAGGCTTGTATGCAAAGGTTATGCTCAAGTTGAGGGGATTGATTTGGAAGAGATATTTTCCCCCATTGCTCATTTTGAGGCCACCAAGATGTTTTTAGCCTTTACCAATTTTAAGAATTTCAAAGCCTACCAAATGGATGTGAAATAAACTTTTCTAAATGAAAATTTTGAGGAAGAGGAGTATATTGAATAGCCTGATGGATTCATTCTTTCAAAAAATTAGGACCATGTTTGCAAGCTAAAGAAGACCCTTTATGGTTTGAAACAAGCCCCTAGGGCTTGGTATTCAAGGCTAGACAAGTACCTACAACAAGGTTTTAGAAGAGGTATTATGGATAGTAATCTCTATATCAAGAGTGAAGGGGATGACCTATTGATTGTTGTGGTCTACATGGATGGTATCATTTTTGGAGGTAGTAGTGACAAAATGTGCCAAGAGTTTTCCTTGGACATGTAGAAGGAGTTCAAAATTTCTATGCTTGGTGAGTTGTCTTTCTTTCTCAGATTGCAAATTTCTCGATCAAATAAGTGGATATTCATTTCACGAAAAGTATATTAAGGAAATGTTGAAGAAATTTACGATGGAGGACTGCAATCTAGTGAGCACTCCCAAGGTTAGAGGATGAAAATTAAGTAAGGATGACGAATCTCCTAAGGCGAACCAAACTCTATACAGGTCCATGATTGGAAGTTTATTATATGTGACAATGATAAAACCTAATATTGTGCAACCAGTTGGTTTGGTGGCATGGTTTCAGGATACACCAATGGAAACACGTGTACAAGTAGTGAAGAGAATATTCAAATATCTTAAGGGCACTATGGATTTTGGGTTGTGGTATCTAAGAGGTGAAGATTGCACCCTCACAACATACAAAGATGTAGATTGGGTTAGCAATAGTGATGATAGAAAAGGCACAAGTGGAGATGCATTCTTTCTTGGCAATAATATTGTATCATGGTTAAGTAAGAAATAGGAGTTAGTTTCCTTGTCCACAATAGAAGCAAAATATATTACAACTTCTCGTTGCACTCAAGTCCTTTAGATGAAGCAAAATTTGAAGGACAAAAAGGTTGAATTTGATCATCCCATTTCTATATTTTGTGACAATACAATTGTAATTAACATATCAAAGAACCTAGTTATGCACTCTAAGGCAAAGCATATTTTGATCAAATATCATTTCCTAAGAAAGCAAGTAGTTGATCAACAAGTGAAGTTGGAGTATATTGCTACAAAAGAACAAATGTGGAAATCTTCACAAAACCACTTCGAAAAGAGACTTTTGAGTACTTCAAGGAGAAATTGGGTGTGATATTGCTCTTATCCAATCATTAAGTTCTCTAGAAGAAGCATGCATTCAAGGGGAGCTATTCATTGCATTATCTTTCAACCTCAAGATACCTTTTCCATTGAAATTAAAGGGGGGGAAGTAGAGTAAGGGGGAGCAATTCAATTAGGGAGAAGTATGTTCCTGTTGCATTTCAAGATTATTTCTTTGCAGAGTTGTCATCAATGACAAAGGTGGAGATTATTGGAAAAATGTTGATGTCGAAGAGTTTGTTGATGATAAGGATATAGCCTGTTGATAAGAAGGAGAAAATTAAGTTGCAAAAATAATGGTTGATATTCTACATGGGTCGACCATGTCTAGCCCCTTTGAAGGATTTTTAAATTGCAAAATAGAATTAAAAAGTTAGGGCGATCCCCCTCTTGGAGCTGCCCTATTTAGGGATATTTAAATTAAAAAACAATTCAAGCTCCCAAAGAGGGATGACCCCCTAGAGTGGAGTGCCCACCTTGGGCAAATAAATTAAAAATAAATAAATAATGTTTGCTAAGTGGGCCAACCCTTCTTTGGGTGAAGGGTCATGAAGTGAGTATAAATAGAATTTTGAAGGAGGGGAAAATGTAATAAATTCAAAGAATATTATTTATATGAAAAGCAAAAATAAAAAGTTATGAGTAGATTTATGAAACACATGTGAGAAAATTTATAATAGTGATTTTGTGAGAAGAAAAAGAAAAATAAAAGCAAGATCATGGTGTTTTTATGAGCAAAACTATTGAAGACTGTATTGCAGACTTTTGAGTGGATGTACAAAAAATTTGTGAGCAATTGAGAGGGAAAATCTAAGAAGTTGCAAATAAAATTATTATATTGTTCTTGTGGAGGTTGGAGCCTCCTATTTGAGAAGTTTGAGAGGTTGGATCCTCTTATTGGAAGAAATTGGTGTCTCTTGTTGGATTGGCGCTCAATGGTGGGGATTGTAGCCTCCAATGGGTTGGTGGCTATAAAATTTGTAAGAAGATTAATACAAACAATATTTTTCCTTGGTTTTCTCTTATAAGGGTTTCCACATAAAATCATCTCTTCTGTGTGTGCTTAATTGCTAGATCTTGCATGTATGATATTGCTATGGATGGTTAATTTTTTAAGTAATATTGTTGTGATGATTTAAGCTGTGAAAAATAAAAGTCTTGATCTATACTAACCCCCCCTCTCAATATAAGTGAGTGTTTCATTAGAGATTTGCAACATTTGAATAATTTAGGATTAAAATAAAATCATATATGTTAGACTATGGTTGTAATAGAAAATTAAGCCCATTAATGAGGCAAGGAGATGCTTTTTTTTAGTGTAATGACTTGTGCTCAAAACCAATATCATTTAGAACAAGAAAAGACAATACAAAACTAGATCTTATTAGAATTGCAGGGCACATATGTTTAGAGTCAACAACTAGTGTGACTATTCCTAGGGAAAGAATAATTTCCTAATTAATGACAAATACAAATCAAAATTATATGGTTCATTCAAAGATCATATAATATAAATTGTTGAGAATGGTGAATGGTGTGAATGCTAACAAAGCCATTTTCAAAGCAACACCTAGTCTACAAGCCCTAAATATTCCATATCAAGATAAAATAAGATGTGACTTTAAATCATATTAAAGACACAATTATGATTTACTCTTCAAAAATATTGCTACTAAACACCATTTTACAATATAACACAACTTTACAACACCAAACAAATTAAGTTGTAGTGATTTGGGAGGGAAGGACTAATACCCAAAAGTTGTAAGAAGGATTTGAGCAACACCTAGTCTATAAGCCCTAAATATTCCATATTAAGATAAAATAAGATGTGACTTTAAATCATATTAAAGACACAATTATGATTCACTCTTAAAAAATATTGCTACTAAAAACCATTTTACAATATAACACAACTTTATAACACCAAACAAATTAAGTTATAGTGATTTGGGAGGGAAGGACTAATACCCAAAAGTTGTAAGAAGGATTTGAGCCTTGGGAATGGTGCAAAAGCTTAACCTAAAAGGAGGGTAGTTGATTGGAGACACGATATCTAATTGGTAAGCAAGTTGTTTAGGAACAAACAACGAAGTGAATTATGGTCCATAAGAGTCAACTTAGAAACTATATGAAGTACTTAGGTGGTGGAAAACTTTCAAGTATTAAAGTAACCTACTCTATGTTGAAAATAATTAAGCACTAAACAAAGGTAACCAAAATATTGTATCTCTTTTAAGATTAGTGAAAGAGTTTGTATTAGTTGGCTACGATAAAGTTAGTATATTTTTCACATTTTAAGCATTCAAGGAAGCCTTGTAGATGAAATTAGTGCATTATATGTAATGATTCGTGTACTTGTTCTATTGCCAAATTGTTATTGTTACATTGGAAAACATCATGAAACCTATTCTAGATCATAAATATGTGGTAAACGATGGAACAAAGACATCCTCAATCTGGGGGATAGATTAATGATGCTCAAGAACCCTGAGAACAATTCAGCCCCCAAAACAGTTTCATGCAAATTCAATGTGGGAATCCAGGGTTTAAAAAATCCCATTTAACTAGTCAAGTTTGTGATTTTGCTTCTATACAACACAATAATTCGAGATTTATACAGACAAATATATGGTTACAGATTGTGCTAGCAGTGGAGTCGTGCATGGTTCTAAAATGTAATGAAAAAAAGTTTAATTCTATGCAACACAATGTTTGGAGATTTACACACATAGATATAGGGTTAAAGATTGTGCTGAAAGTGAAGCCATGCATGGTTAATGTAATGAATAAACATGTCTCATTAATCTATTTTAATATAGGTACCACCTATTGTTGGTGTGATAAAAGGACAACATTTCTTCTTTTTAGTTATACGATGTTGGGAGATTTACTTGGATCCAAGATAAGTTGGATAGCATCTTTAATCACAAAGATCAAATCTTAAATTAGTCTCAAGTATACGAGGCATATGACCCAGATTCTATTTTTTCATAGTTTGAATTCTTGGACTATTTCCCCAACTAAGATGTTAGAATTTTGTTGCATGGCATGCAAAAGGTAAGCTGTGTTCAACACTTATTGAATCAATGGTTAATAACTTAATTATACTATTAGTAACATGGATGTGTAATTTGGTTCAATCAATAGTGCTTCATGTCGTTTTCCTTAAATATGACAAATGCAACTCTCATTGAGCCTTATTACAGATACCATTCATTGTTGTGATAGAAAGAGAGATTTCTAGCCATCTATATTTATTTGAAAATGTAGCCTATCACATGTAAGTTTATTAGGAAACAATTCTAGACTAAATAGAAAGGATTGTGCAGCATTTTAACTGCATAAATAATCATCTGTAAAATACTAAAAGCATAGTTACATATGGCTAACTTATGCAGAGAAACCTAGGTCTTCTATATTTGTCATTAATACATTCATTTTCTAATAGCGAGTGAATTTATAAATTTCCCGCCTCAAAATTGACTAAATTTTTTTCCTGACAAAGAACCAATGCCTTGTATATAGGAATATAATTAAATCTGCTTCCAAAATCATAAGAGATGGACACGTCAAATGGATAATGCCAAACGTGCCATGACAATTTACACAAACCAATTCAGTGAAAAGTAACAAGTACAATTTAGTGATTAGGCTATGCAAATTTAACTCGTGCAATTTAAGAACTTTGTTGCAAATAAATATTGGATTTCAAAATAGTTATGTACTATATACCATACAAAGAAAAACGTTTTAAATTTGAGCAACAAACAACTCTAAAACCCTAATTGTGAAATCAAATTCCTCTGTGGCATCATTGTCCCCTTTGTGATGGCCTCCTTCCACCTCGACCTCTACCCCTGCTCCCCCCTTTAAAGGATTTTCTTTCTGGTTTTAGTCTGAGAGATTGGATCCCTCGCTTTGAACCAAATCTACTCTTGGTTTTTCCCTCTTCAAAGCTATGAGAAATAAAAGATATTTCTCGAGATCCTCCTTGACCTTTCATTAAATTATTTGAATTTGTTTTCTTCTCAATAGCTTTTATTCTCTCCTCTGGAGGTAAAGCATGCTCCTTTGCAAAAGATACTTGATTCTGAAATGCTTGTGCATGGCTTTCATCTTTGACTTCATAAACCCTGACACATTGAACAATAATTTTCATAAAATTAAGACCAAAACTAAAACAATAGAATTAATTGGCTTTTACTGATATGAAACATAAGGAAATCACCTGGGCCGTTTTGCAGGCCTTTTCTTCTGTTTAGCTTTGTGTTTTCGTTGTTTCATGGCTTTATTGTCTAATGTGTTAATTTCTATAACCCAACAACAAATTAATTGCTTAATAAATTCACAAAAAGAAATCTGATTTATAACAATTAACACAATTGGGTTAATTAACAACTAATAACAGCGGAAGCAAAAATAACATGAAGCCAATCACAAAAAGACAATAACACAAATTTACCTAAGAAACCCCAATGCGGGGAAAAACTTGCAAATGTTGGATCTTCTATTCAGCCTAACAACAAACTTTTCTCTCGAAAATACAATATGAGTTTGCTACAACAATCTTACATTTATAGAGCCTAGCTGCTTTACTTAGCGTGCAAGGAAAGAATCTTTCCTTGATTTCTTTGGCTTTAATTATACATAAAATCACTCTTGGATTTATCTTATCCTCACAAACTCGGAAACATTCTATTAAAGAATAAAAACTACTGTTGTTAAAAATCCAACTCGAATTGTTTTAAAGCATATCTAACTCAAGTTGCTTTAAAGTGATTTAAAGCATATCCAACTGAAGTTGCTTTAAAACAAATCCACATCCCACCTTTCAAGCTACAAAAATCAACATAATGGCAATTCTTCAGAGGATGAATCATCTGTACCAACAATTTCCTCATCTTCTTCTTGACTATCAACATCTACTACTTCAACATCATCTTCTACTAACGAGGATTTCTTGCTTGTTGCATTAGGATGCAGAGACAAATATTCTAGGGAGAACTCATCAACTTCAAATTCCTGCATCCAAGAGGCATGGATAAAAATTAGATACTTCTACCATCTTCGTCATCCTCAGTTGCGATTAGACGTGCTGCTAGAATCTTGTTTACCTTTGGTAGCTTCCTCTTAATCTTAATAATAAACGTTGAAAAGTTAGACTCAAAGCTTCAAAATATCCTTTCAAAGTATATCAAACTGATTTTACTAATGCCATATAGAAAAAATAACACAGAAAAAAAATATATAGAAAAGATTGCATTCATTGCATTGTCATATATAACTGAAATACAAAAACTATCACAGTGCAATTGTAAGAAGAAAAATGTTAACCATTTCCTCTACTTTGTAAGAGAAATGATTGGAAAAGCCATATAAAGGTCTAATTTGGTTGCAGGATGAAACAAAATATCTAAAACACATTCATAAAACAAATGATAATTATTAAAAAACAATATATTTCAAATACAAAAACCAAAATAATAGTCAAAATTTAGAAATTTCAATAAACATTTGGCATCCTCAGAATTGAACCGGGTAGCATTTGCAAGCCAAAAATAGCAATTGATTTTAACACAAGTTTTTTTTTATGCTATATTATTCTTCTAATGAAAATAACAATCAAATCCATAGAAAATTGTTCATTGGCATTGTGGTAAAAACAGCTGCATTATATGACCAGTGCTTTCTCCATTTGATGACAAAGTCAAGATGAGTGAAATATGCAAGAAACATTAAGTAAATTCCATTCTGCAAACCAGAATATGCCTGAAAACCTGGTCAGTCTAGCTGCAAGTTCATTTTGGACAATACTCAAGAAAATGAAAACATATGATTCTATTCTACTTTCTTGATAACTTTTGAGCTCCTCAACTTTGGTTGAAGTACGAAGGAAAGCCATAATCCATCCCCATACGCCTGTGTGCTGCTGCTACAGCAGATCAAGGGGGATATAACTTTCCTATATCAAAGGAAAGGAAAGTGAAGATTTATAAAGCCGAGAGGAGGAAACTAAGGTTTGAAAGGAAAAATGATCCGATGACGGCAATGTTGTGCCTTTAAGACAAAACAAGCCAAAAGATTGAGGAGGTACAAATAACAAAATGTGGTTCCCATAGGAAATGGCTGCTAAAATGCAGATATCATGAGCAAGGATCGACAGAGCAAGGGGATAGAGAATGTTATGTTTCAAGAAACAGATTGTTGGAAAGAAGTTTGTGATAAACACAATCAAAATAACTACAATGTCCATTTTGGAACTTGGAGGGGAGGTGACTAATGGAGCATTGCAAAGAAAAGGGGCTCATTGGCAGTTTTAGTTCTCACTGACCCTCTCTCCCAGATCTGCACAAAAGGATTATTCATACTTGGCAACCCATCTTGGAGGCCCCTGTGGTTATTTACCCGTGCACTCAAGGCTTCTTTGTGATTCATCAGCTGATAGGAACAAGATTTTAGAGCAAGGCCTTGATTTGGAACTCAGCTTCTCTAATCTGAAGCCACAGGTTCTAGGTTTCAAGTTTCAACCCATTTGTCAAAAGAATTAGGGTTTCTCCTATTTGAGTAGGACCCAGCCCCACCTCCTACCCTCCCTCCAAATTTTGAATGCATTCATTTTTGAAAAATATTGGAGATTCCTTGGAAAAATTTATTACTTTATCTCCAGAAATTTACAGGTGTATGCTTACAACTATTGCTAGGATCCTTGTTGAAATGGATATGAGCAATGGATTGCAAGAAAAACTTGGTCTTAAAGTATGAAAGAATATTTGGAAACAGCCAATAGATTATGAAAAATATTCTTTTCACTGCCAGAATTGCTTTCAGGTGGAACATAAAGCTGAAAATCACAGACAACCCAAAAAAATCTTCTGGGTGATCAACATGGTGGAAAGATCCAATCCCTCAACACCAGCTGTAGGTTGCTCATTAGATTCAGGCCCTGATAAGCGTGAAGCAAAACATAAAATTACAGAGGAAGGCAACAAGTAATTTGAGGAATGGCAGGCTAGTGTGGAAGAATGCATAGGGATGGAAGACAATTGAATAGAGCAGGAGAGGAATATGGTAGCAAAGTATAGTCAAAGAGCTGAGTTTCCAATGGGCATGGGAGATGAAAAGGCAGCAAGCGTGATAATGAATAGAGAAAAAAATTTGAATATTTTTGAGCTGACGTATTCCAACTTAGAAGAATGCTCAATAGATCCTGCAAATTCAGACCCCTACTATTCTGAAGAAGATTTTACTCCAGAGATAGGGAATAACAATGATTATGAGGTGTAAAGAGGAGCTGTGTCTCCCAAAACACAAAATGAATGGACTGCTGTGAAAATTCATAAAGCTAAGTCCAAAAGAAATGCCTATTTGAAAATGGTTTTGAGATTCCACCTAAAACATAGAAGTTAGTATGGATGCTTTGCAAAGGAGAGATTTAATGTGGTTCTTTCATTGTCTGGGAAGGGCTTCAACTTTAATCCAGAAAGGGTGTAGGAAAAGAAAATTACTGGTAGTAGTTTCAGCCCTTTAAATTGTTACAAATCTCACTTTATTATGCATTCTTTTAATGTACCGTGCTTTAAATTTCAAGGGCAGGGACCCCTACAGATTCCCCCACTACAGATTCCCCCACTACTTAATACTTTTAAAAAAAGCCATATTATGAAAAAATCCTCAGGAAAATGTATAGAATAGCTACTGTACAAAAAATTACTGAAAATTTCAAATAATGTGTCCAATAAAGTTACTTAATATAGTATTTTCTGTTATCATGGCATTTCCTGTTATTCTAGATATATAATAGGAAACAAAATTCAGTACTTCCCGGAGGAGTTACACCAAATACAGAAGGCAATTAATATCAAATTTCTTCTCAAATCTCAAATCTTTAAAAATAAGTACATCACATAAATGCATTCAACTTATGTTCCACAGCATTTAAGAGGGGGACAGCATGAAAAATGGAGATGTATTTCAAATATGGCTGTGATGGAAAGCCATATTTTGAGAATGCAGTAAATTAAAATTTTAAATACAAATAGGGTAAAATTTTAAATAATAAAATACAAAACATAGGAAATTATAACAACACATAAAAATTAATGTCTAAATCCAGCATTTGCTCGAATTGGAAACTTCTACAATGCAGGCAGTAAAATTCAATAATTGATTAAATCTTTAATGCAGCATAATCTAACACTACTGATGATTAGAAACACATGCAAGGCCAATACAACGCTAACCTGTTTTACCATAAGGGTGACTCTATGTTAACTGCAATATTTGTAATCATGATTGGAATGTGAACCTCATCTAGGTACTCTTCACAACTAAGAGCAAAAAAAATAAACATCACAAATATCATGTTTGCAGATCACATGCATTGGGAGTATAGAGGTGACTGGGGTTCAATGAAATCACCCACCAAGTAAACATGTTTACGTATTGATCAAAGGCATATCCAAGTAAAAATGTTCCTTTGTTTTTATTCAACGTTTCAAAGGCAAACATTAAGAAACAAATAGTGCCAAAACAATGGAAAAATTGAACGTACAACATACTAAGAAATAAATTCTTGCTCTGGAATTTACATAATGGCATCATTTAGTCACCAATGATGGCAGGGGAAAAGAAAAAACCATTTATTTCACATAAATCAAAGGAAGCACCCAATGAAAAGTACATTTACAGTTTAAAAATGTAATTAATGAAAAATATAGCATACCGTTATCCGAGCAGCATGCTCAGCCTCAATCTTTTCTTGTATGCGCTTTTTCCTATGCAAATGCATCGGCCATAGATTTTGCCTGATGTAATCTATCATTCCAAGATGCCATAAGAAATGTACAGAAGTTAATTACATGTTTTCAATCTTAAGATAATGATTTACTCAAGTGTTTTTAAGATTTAAATTTCTGAATTAAAAATACAAAGCACCAATTAAATGAACTCTGAATCAGACATCAGAAAAGAAATCTTAGAAACATGTCAACTAGATAAGAACAGAAAACCTAGCAGAATGGGTTAAGAATTTAGAGGAGAGACACTCAAAATGTAGGATGTAGTCTGTGAACTGTAAAATGGGAAATTGTGGAAATGATAAAAGCAACAAAAATTTAGCCTTCTGAGAAAATAAAAAATCAACATGCATTGATGTTCAATATGAATGATAGATAATAAAAAAAATTGTTGTTTACTCTAACTCAAGATAAGCCTTGCTCCAAAATTTATGTTGTATGAACACCAAAAGAGAATGCTGAAGACAAGAAACCACCAGCCAATGCATTTGATAAAATGTTAACAAAATTTTTAAAAAACATGGTTTGATATACATTTCCTGGTTTATAGAAAAAATAGCATTTATAGGAAAGGAATTAGGTATACGAAACCTTAAGGTAGGAACGATAATCTATAAAGTATCCATGCATATAAGCTCTTAGAAGATTGGTACCGGTTAGATTTGTCAAATTTAAGCGTTCAATGTCCTCTTTTGTTACAAATTTGAAATCATCATAAATGGTGGTCTGTGCCCCTTCCTCAAGCTCTTCCTGTAAAAGAAATAGAAAACATGAAATTTACAACTAAAGCAGCAGCACTTTGTGCATGATATAACTTTCTAAAATGCACACCAATATTTGATTTAATACTGTATATCTAATGAAGGTGTGGAAGTACCATTACCTAGCAAAAATATACAACTACTATAGAGAAACATTAACTATGTGTGTGTGTACACAAAGAGACAGAGACAGAGAGAGGGAGAGAGAGAGAGAGAGGGGGTTAACCATACTGTCAAGTTCTCCAAATAAGAACACCACTTTGGAGCTGGACCTAAGGAAGGAATAAATAGGATGGACTTTGAGTTGACTCTAGAGCCATGAGCATTAATCCACTGTTTCTAATTACACAAATGTCGTTGATATTCCCAGCTGAGGGTTCAATGCTAGTCATCCCATCTCCCTGCAAATAAAAGTAGGTAAGTAGAATAAGTAACCCAAAAAAACCATAATTTGAATAGTGCAGCCGACTGGTACATGCCTGTCCATAGTATGAAATGAATGGAAACTAAAATGAGTAAAATTGAACCTATATGATTTATGAGCATCTTGAGTCATACATGGAAATAAATCTCCGAATTATTATTTAGCAATGTTTCAGGCTGAAATATCTACAATAAAATAAAATTTATTGAATAACTGATATCAAATCCAAGATTGTTGATATTTTGATGTTAAGTTTTAACTCCATTCTTGGCAATTCCCTACTTGAGTAAATATGACTTCTGAATTAGAATATCTCTTAGGCTGTATTGTCTTGATTCTCTACCCTTAAAACTAGCATGCATCCATTGCCTAGCACATGGAGTTCTATGGACCCGAATATTTTATCCTTTGCAGTGTGAAATTTGTATCTATTGATGATTTACAGACCTCCGCTTTACAGTGCAGCTTTCAGTGTCCATCCCAAAATCAAGTGCTCATTCTCTGTCATATTCCCTATCATTAGTGAGGAGTTAGTGAGTATTCCTCAGTGCACCTAGTTTTCATCAGTTCTCACCTTCTTCATTGCCTCGTCCACTTTATTTTTTTCCTTCAAGGAAGGAAAGACAACAAGTTTCACTTCCAACCCATACTTATCAATTGTGCAGTGGATCTAACAACTGCACTTGTAACACCAATTATCCTAACACATTCATGCAAAAATAAAATGAAAATTCAAGGGGAAACAAATGGTCATAGTCCCCCAACCTCCAAAAACTCCTGAAAGTCACCAACCAATCTCCACATGCTCTTGCGCCTATAACTATGCTACCATTCAAGATCATGAGGGATCAAAAAATTGAGAATGGAAGCTCAACCTTTGCATTTCTTGCAACATACAACCCTATTCTCCTATGTTTGTGCACTCAAGTGTTAATTTGGTTATCTTGTTTAGTTTACAAGTTAGTTTGAGAGTAAATCATAAGGATTGTAGATCTCCCCTATGGATATGTGATACAACCCTCCTAGAAATCATTTTTGGAGGGCACCATGTCTTAATCATAAATTACTTTCATCTTGGTTTGCCATAGATTGATTAACAAATTGGGACTTTTTAGCTTTCTTGTGCATTAAATTTGGAGGATTTGAGAGGTTTGGTATTTGCTACTACATGGCAATTGCCTCATACTTGTTCAATATCCATAGATTTTGTTGTAATTGCATGAATAAGTTTGGTTTTGTGCATATTTTGTTCTTATCACTTCCTATATATATATCCTTCCAAGTGTTTGACCAAAGGACTCTTCTAGTTTGTAATTGTTTAATTCTATATTACCAGTTCACCTAGTATGAAGCCCGGGTTCAATTCGATCTGGTCCGGATTCGAAAAACGGGTTCTGTTTGGTTCAAAAATGCCTTGGGTTTGAAATTTCCAATGTGGGTCCGATCAGGGTTCGGTTTTTTCAAACCTGGGTAGAATTTGCGCCCAAGCCGACTTTTCCAATGCGTTTTTGCAATTTTTAATTGATTTTTTGACTTTTTGTTGACTTTTAAAGACTATTTTATTCCTTCTAACCCTAATATTTGCCTCTAACACATGAAATAGGTAAAGTGATACTCATTTACCAATTTGTGAATGAAAAAAAAGGTTTTTTGCCTCCATTGCTGAACTTTCTCTCTTGCTTGCACAAGCTTGAATAGACTTGAAGATTGATCGTAGATTGTTCGAAGTTGGTTGTTGTGCTATTCCTAAGCACTTGCAAGTGCTTGTTCATTGCCAAGAAGATTGTAGAGCAAGATTTCTTCAAAAGAGATAGGTTTTTTGAATTTTTTGAATTATTTTTTTAACAAATGAACTTCAACTCTTTTGTTTTGTTTTTTAGTTTTTGTTTTGTTTTACTTTTCATTCCTCTAAATGTCTATAACACATGTTCATTTTTTTTGAAATTAATTAAGTCTTTTAGTTTCAAATTCAATGAATCAATACCAAAATTTCAATATGTTGTGCCTTTGGTATTCCATATTACAATGGCAACTGGTACCTCCTCAAGCCCAATCCAATCTCGTTTCAAAACAAACCCAAACTCTCCCCTTTGGAAATATGTAGAAATGGTTCAACAACTTCCAGATAATGGAGGATATATTTGGATTTGTAGTCATTGTCGTGTTCAATATCTGAGCTCATACAATCGAGTGAAAGGGCAATTGTGCGAGATCCTTGAAATAGGCATCAAAAATTGTCCAGGTGAAAACAACAAAGGAACTCCAAAAAATGTAGTGTTGAAATATATTGTTGAGCAAGAGAAAGCAGACCAAAAAGCAACCAGTGTTAAAGCAAGCCATCCTTCGAAGAAAGGATCTCGATCCATGAAACCCCCTACACTGCCTTCTTATTTTCCACCTACAGAAAGCCATCCATTTATGGACATCCCTCAAGAGAAAACCGTGCCCTCTTCAAACAAAAGATCTAAGAGACCGTTGGAAGCTTCATTTCAAAATGAGGCAAGAGAAATTGCTGATCAAGACATAGCAAGATGTGTTTATGCCAATGGATTGACATTCAACGTTGTTGTTCACCATATTGGCAAAAAATGGTGAAATCTATTAATGAGGCTCCAAAGGGGTATAAGGGCCCAATTTTTGAGGAGGTGTGTTGCACCTTATTGGAGAAAGAGGTGAAACATGTAGTAGACTCTTTGAGTCCCATAAGGGATTCCTGGATCGAAATAGGGGTGACCATCATTTATGATGGATGGAAAGATGCAAAAATCACCCATTGATCAATGTTATTGCCATGTCCCCTAAAGGGGCAATGTTTTTGAGAGCAGTGAATTGTGAAGGACAGGTGAAGGATGGTCCATTTATTGCTATCATCCTTTGCCAAGCTATTGAAGAAGTGGGCCATCAAAATTTTGTGCAAGTTGTAACCGACAATGCCAAAATTTGTAGGGCTGCTGGGTTATTGGTTGATAAGTATCCACACATTTTTTGGACACCTTGTGTTGTTCACTCCCTCAAGTTAATGCTATAAAAAGTTGGATCCCAAATTGAGTGGATCAAATAGGTGTATGCTGAGGGTGAAGACATCCAAATGTTTGTCACCAACCACCATATGACACAAGGAATATTTAGACAATTCTCAAAATTGGAGTTGTTGAAGGTAAGTTAATTCTCAATATTTTTAAATTTTAAATTTTGATTTTGTTAATTTAAATTATAGTTTAATTTTTATTTTGACTTTCAAATAGGTTGTTGAGACCCATTTTTCCTCCAACATAATTGTGTTGAGATGACTTATAAAGGTTCGTGAGGCACTTTGTGCCATGGTAATCAGCCCTAATTGGACCATATGGAGGCAAACTAGCAATGAAAGGGAAAATAGGGTCAAGCAAAGGATCCTAGACAATAGTTGGTGGATTGTGTTGAGTATCTCGTCAGTTTCACTGAGCCCATATTGAGTATGATCTATTACACTGACATGGATAAACCTTGTTTGGGCGAAGTATATGATGGTATGGACTTAATGATTGAGAAGATGAAATACATCATCAATGCAAAAGAGGAAGATCCTAAAGAAAAGTTCTTCAAAGAGCTACAGGAAATCATTGTTGATAGATGGAACAAACTGACCACTCTATTGCATCTTCTCGCTTTTGCATTGAGTTCCAAATATTATAGTCCTGAGATACTTTCTGCTTCATCAAGAGATGCTCCATAAAGGGATGCTGAAGTGGCTCAAGGGTACAAGGCAACACTTCGTAGACTCTTCAATGATCATGACCAACGTGATCGAGTGAGGGCTGAGTTCATGGCTTTTGTATGCTCTGGTAGTGTTGATCAGAATCTTGATGCTCTTCAAGACAAGTACAGGGTGGATGCTCACAGTTGGTGGTACTTCCATGGGCAAGAAAACAGGCACCTCCAACCTATTGCAATAAATTTTTTTATCCCAAGTAAGTTTTATATTTTGTAATTTTAATTTTAATTTATATTAATTAATAATTTTGTTTAGTTAAATTTTGTAACTCTTAACTATTTAATTTGGTCTGAATAGGTTGCTAGTTCATCTTCTTTTAAATGGAATTGGAGCACATACTTCTTCATCCACTTAATAAAACGCAATAGGCTACATTCAAAAAAGGCAGAGGACTTGGTGTATGTGCATTCAAACTTGCGCCTCCTTACACACAAGGAAAGTTCCTACAAAGAAGGAGACACAAGGAGGTGGGATATTGAGCTAGAGTAGCTTGACTTGGATGCTTCCACAAGTCACTTAGCTGCACTTGATATTGATGATGACTATCAGCCTGAAGCAGCTACTGAGCATGAGAGTGGTAGTGTCAGTGCTAGTGGTAGTGCGTGTGTGTGTGCCACTAATGCTATTTGTGGTTCTACACAAAATGTAGCATCTAATGATGTTGATGATGTTGCTTTTTTTGATGACCTATATGATTCAAATTGATCAATGATCAATAATTATTAATGGCTGATTGTAAACACTTGACATTTTTATGTTTGAAGTTTGAACTTCAATTTATAGTTCTATATCAGGACATTTGAGTATAAAGTGGTGGTGTATTTTTGCTATGTTATTTGACTATTAATATGGTGGTGTATTATGAACTTAATTACTGCTGCAAATATGTATATATTTCTAATTTTTATATGTTTTTGTATTATTGAACCCAAAACGAACCCAACCCCAAAATTTTTTTTTCCCGAACCAGCGAACTGGGTTCTTGAACCCAAACCTGAACCCAAAACCGAACAGGTAACTTAGGTTTAATTTCAAGTTAACTCATTGTTTTGTGACACTTCATTTCATTTCAAACACTTCTTTCTGGTTCATACAATTTGACACTCCTCCTATTTGTTCTTCATTCTTGTTTCATTTCCATTTGTATCTATTGTCCTAGCACACTTCAATCTTTAAACATCCTTTGTTGCATTCAATTGTCTTTATAACCTTCGTTTCTTGCATATATCTCTACATACCTTTTTTGGTAGGTTTTGGTTCATAGTTAGGCCTTTTGCACCTCCCTTTTCATGTTGCATAGTTTGCATTGGTAGATACACACTTGTCCTTACTGTTCCATCCTTATACATTGTTTATTCTATCTTAGAGCTTGCAATTTTCAAGCATACACTTGTCATCAATCACCTCTCTCTTCTTCAATTGCTTAAAATATCTTGGATAATTCATTTTCGATTCTTGCCAGTTTTGTTCATTATATTTATCACCTTCACATTGGATATTATATTGTTGTTTCAAGAAGCTTCAGGAAAAAACTATGATTGATCTCTTTTCCAGAAGCTAATTCAAACAATCTCATGGGCTGTGAAAACTGATGCTTATATTGTTGCTTGGCAGTTTTAACAACTCTTGCTTTCTTTTATGTTCACTGATCACTCGTGCTTGTAGAAGTACATTTCATTTCCATCATTCATAATAACTTGAATTAATCTTGTTCCAAATTTATTCTCACATATCTATCATAAGTTTCTTTTCCATTTTTAGATCAGCAAAAAAATTCAAAAAGAAAAAAAACAGCATAAGGAAGAAAATGATTTCAAGCTTTCTCAAATAATTTCCTCTTTACAGTTAAATGATAAGAAAACAACATAAATTTCCCTTTTGATAATATGAACTAAGTGACAACACACATTCCTTTTTCTTGTAGACAATATTAAATTCTAAAACCTGCATAACTTCATGATGTTAAGTTTGCATAAAACCAAGTTCACAAATATCTCATTTTAAATTTTTGATTCACAGTTCTTAATTAATTTCAAAGTTAATTTTCACAATGAAAAGGAAAAAATCCTTACTGTCTCTGGATCCCAAACCTTGAACACTCGATTGTCAGCAGTGATCATCTTTGGTCTAGTGGAATTTAAAGTCTCATGCCACTTGATATCCAAAATAGGACTACCATACCTGTAAGTCATAGCAAAAAGATAAAGATGGAAAACTAACATCCTACAAGTGTCAATGTATTGAAAAACAATCAACTTGCATATAGGGGTTTATCTGTACATCCTTTTTACAAATTACAATTTATGTCATCTGAAAGTGCATCCCTTATGAATGCAGTAAGAAAACCTACATGTGATCTTTAACTTGAAGAGGACGTGATGAACACAAGTCATATAACAGAACTTACATAGACAATGGCTACTTTTACACATCAAATTACATAAATATTCAGATTACCCTCACTTTGACATCAGAAAAGTAACATATCCAAAAAACATTTTTTTTTGAAATGCATGATCCTATCATTTTCAAACAACAAAAGATCAAATTATAGAAAATTGGCAAATGGTCTCACCAGATTAATATAAAAATGGTGCAATAATGATAATTGTAAAACATCATATAGAGTGTAATAAATCCCTGTCAGCATGTCTTCTATATTGTTGCCTCTCCATGCATAAAGAATAATTCTACCAATAGTAAAAAGAAAAAAAAAACTTTGTCCATTATTTTTCTTGTCTTAGCAATGAAACTAGATTTATTATAACCTGGGGGTCAACCTATAACAGTAAAGGTCTCTATTTGTCCTTCTCTACTAGAGGCAATGGAGTGGAGAAAGCAATTTTGCAATGTTATTGATTTGTTTCCCCATACTTTGGTGGTAGTAGATAACAACTCTTCCATTGCAATCTCTGACAATTGCTGCTATTCCTGGGTTGCCTTTTGCTTCCCTGTCAAAATTGAGCTTCACATGTCCTTGAGGTGGCAGAGTCCTAGAAGTCTGTCTTTTAACCATGAACCTACACATTCTCTAATGCAATGGAATATTTCACAAGGGAAATTTGAAGATCATTCAGCTAATGCAAAATTTTGCACCCCTCCTTTCCAAATGAAGGATGAAGGTACCTATTGACATTCAAAGGTCTCTATGCAAGTGACCTAGAAAGGTATAATATCACTGAGTTTTGGTCCTACTAACTCTGGTATCTTTAGATTATTAAGGGCCGCCTATTTTCTCTAATTTGAGTTGCTTAGTGCATTTGATCTTATCTTTTTCGGATTCGCCTCCAGGTGTTGTTGAGATGTGAAAACTTTTGTTGTGGTTTCCCTTGCCAAACAATGAAGATGCGATTAGTGCTGACTTTTATCAGTTTTTTGGTTATGATATTTATTGCAGTGCACTATCAGATTGATCTCAGCAAAAATGCTTGTTGACATCTCAAATTCTATTGATCTTGGCCCATTTGGAGTGATAAGGTATCCTCTGCTTGATTCGTTTTAGTTTAGCTTGCTCATCATTGGTCTTTTGATGTATTTTATTGTTGATTCATTTCTTTCTTGGTGTTGGAATCTTAACAAATAAGAGGGCCATCTTGTATGTGCATATGGTGTTGAATTTCAAAACTTAAAAAATTATAGTGTAAAGACCCCTTTACTACATCATTAGAAAACACCATTATCCATCAAAAAAATGTTAGAAACATAGGGCATGGTTAGGAAACTTCACAAATATGTTTAGAAATGTATCTAATTTCAAAGGACTAAGGGGTTTTGTGATGTTATGAAATTTGAAACTTTTCAATTGTTTAAGAATTTTGAAAAATGAAATGATGAATTAGATTGAGAGTTTAATAGTGATCAAGCAAGGTGAAGTGTTGTTGTGGTACCTACATTCTATGCAGGGATTTGGAAATTACTGTGATTTCCCTAGCATTAGATGGGGTTTGTTAACCCTCCTCTTTCCAAATCCATTCATTGTTTTGCAAAGCTATCATTCCTCCATTTGGCTTTTCTCTGCAAAAAAATTGTGGAAATAATGAGACTACTAGTTAAAAGGTAAATCATTAAGCACTATAGCATTTGCATGCACTGCCATTCTATTATTTACATTATTTGCAAAATCAGTTCCAGTTGTTTTGAGTTTGAAGCATTGTGAAGGTGATATTTTGTTCAATTGATGCATTTTTAAGTAGAAGTGTTGAGGAGATTAAGTGCTTTCTTGGACAGCCCACACACAAGCTTGAGGAGGTATTTTGATTGAATTTTAAAAAATAAAATAAAAGGGTATTAAACCCATTCCATATAAGCCATTGTCTTCAATTTTAACATTTCCCATTATGTGTTTAATGGCTGTCTACAATTCATCCTTGAATGGAAAATTGATTTGTAATTAGTGTGAATATCCTAGTACATAATTCATCAAGATTAATCTTGCTTATTCTCAAGATGCTTGTATAGAACAGGTTGTTGTTCCGAATGCAAAATGCAGGAAAAACATTCATCATGTCTTAAATGTGATATTAACTGCAAGTCACATAAAGAAAGAATATATCAGCAAAACATAAGTTTGAACACACACAAAAATGAGTAAACAACAACAATTGACATGGACAAATCTAAAATGAGGAAAAACTCCAGAAATAGGGAGGAATCGCCTCCTCATGCCATTATCCTATGACCTGTTACAAAGGACTCTTTTTTGCTTAAGGCATTCGTGGACATCTCTTGCACATATAACATGTCCAAACACCTTACATGCTCTTAATACTACTCTCAATACTTCTCAATTGCATTTAAACTCCTCTAGGCCTATTAACACAAGTACAATTCAACCAACACCATTAATAAAACATAACAATGGCTTCCTTTGGAGGTCTTATAGCATAAAAGTTACAAGAAAATTTTGAAGAGATGACCAAGCATCTCCAATTCATGAAAAAATAGAATTCCAAATGTCTCAGCTTCCTTTGAGTCCACAGGCTCTGATATTTTGTTGAATATTTGATGGTTATGGCCCCAACTAAAGTGATAAGTTGTGCCTCGTGACATGTTCAACCAAAATCAAATGAGTAACACTACCCTACAACTTGAAGAGGTCATAACTTCTAAATACAAACTAGAAATGAAATACTTATTTGTTTATAAGTGCTATTTTTTCAAGAGGAATCCAAATATATAAAAATATTTCACTCGAGATATCCTTCTTATTCTTTTTGGGATGTCTTCTTGCCTAATTAAGTCTTTAGAGCTCTTCAACATGGGAAATTCTCCATGAGAACCATTAAGTGAATATGTTAGCCAATTTCACTAACTTAACTGATCCATTTGGATTACACATCCCAGATTAGGATTACGAAACAATTCCCTCGCCTTGTATATTGGATTCCACTTGATCATGCATGTGTTTTCCTCTTTCAGATCAACCTGCCATGCCCCCTAAAACTATTGCCACAACCTTTCCATTTCCTTATGATCTTGATTAGTAGCTAAACTACAAGTCTCACATTCAAAACTCTGCTTATCTCTCAAAAAATGTGAAGCAAATTTATCACCAACATTTATCCACCTCTTTGCTTGATGTGTTTACCAAGGAGATCCCCAATTTTCCTTCATATGCATTGATGATGAAGTTATTTACATCTTTAATGAACCCCTATATATTGTCCCTTCTCCAATAAATATCATGTATGGGCTGCCAAACATTATACATATTCTTCATGAGGAATCACATCTACAATAACCCCGTCAATGAAAAGCTGATTAACACAAAACTTAACTCTGCATTGTTTAGTAATAGACAATTTACTCCTTATTTTACACAACCCAACTCATCTAGTTTGGGGTGTGGACATGTTTGAATCCAAGCTTCTCCACCTACTCAAATAAAATTAGCTTGAGAACAAGAACCAAAGGGAGAAGCTAATATTGTCCTCATCTTAATTTTGACATGAAAAGGTTTGGTATGCTCACTTCGTCTTGCCCTTTGTTCTACCTAAACAAACCTTTTTATGAAGGGTGGTACAAGCAAGCATTTCATCCACGTTAAAACTACACTTATGTTCTTTTGAAATAATCCATGGCCTTCTTTTGCTTCTTTGTCCATTTTGCAATCTTCCATGGATGCAATTCTAGATGCAGTTTCCAACATGTTTCATCTGTGTGACCATCAACATCACACAAAATACAATATTTAGCGAGCTTAGTAGTATTCACAACATTATTATTACCTTTCCCTTTGTCTTTGGCCTTTGGTTCACCTTGTTTTCCTTGTGACTTTTAAGAGGGGGGATGAGTCAGTTCCTTGTCCATCTCTGTGTAGTAAGCACAATAACATGCCTCATCTACATATTTAATCTTTGAGAAAATTGGAAACCTCATTAGATGGCATTGAAGCTCACCTATTTACCTCATAAAGATGTCATCATCTTACACATCCTTGTTTCATTTAGATGACCCTTCTATGAAATTCGCTTTTGTACTATTGTACACTTTGGCCTTATTTTTTAATTTAATATTGCCAATCAATGGACCTTTCCTCTTTACACCATATGAGGCAAAATTTCTTTTTGATTAGTCTATAAGATTCATCACAAGAACAAATTGTGCTAAATTTCTTAAAGCCAATGAATGAGCGTAGAAAACCCAAAGTAAGAGCATGCTTTGTTAGTCTTAATCTAGCAAAAGAAATTTCTTGTTCTTCACTAACATCATGCACACAAGAATATAACTTAGCTTGTGCCAACTAATGGTCAAGCTTGTCAGCATCTACCTCTCCTTCATAAAGGTGAAACTCGATCTTTGTCTCCACTTTGAATAGAGGGATTGTGGGAAGGTTTTGCTCACCATGTGACTTAACCTTTTCATGAGTGGAAACACTACTCTCTTTTTCTTTAAGACTCTTTACATTCACCCCCATTTTTTCATAAGTGACTCCATAATGCTCTCTAGCTTCCCTATAGAGCAAGATATGCTTGCAACATCTTCTAACTTGACAAATATCCAGACTCTATATCTTTCTGCAAAGGAATCAACTCTAATTTCTCACTTGTAAAATTGATCTAGTAATAGGCAGAAATCTACAAATCTAATCACACAAACAAAACAACTAAATCCAAAAAAAATGTTCTAATATCAATCTGATCTATAATTATTGTGTATATCAATACATAATTCTTCCATTGGAATCCTATTTATTCTCAATGTGTTTTGATTGACTAAATTGATGTTCCTTATGCAGAAAAATTGGTCCTTGCATATTGAATATGATATTGTTAAGTGCAAGTAATATAAAAGATCAACTAAGTATGAGAGCGAGAACACACATAAAAATGAAAGACAACAATAATCGACCTAGAGAAATCCAAAATGAGAGAAAATCCTAGAAGGCATAGGGATCTACTTCTTGTGCCAATATCTTCTTGAGATAATCCAAATGTCTGCTGTATACTTGATGGTCTCTTGCACATAAAACATGTCCAAACACCTTACAAGCTCTTAATACTGCATTCAACACTTTCCAATGACACTTCAACTCTCAAATAATCCTACAATGAAGAAACACGGATATAATTCATCATATTACCACTAACAAAACATTACAATGGCCTCCTTTGCCTTCCTTTGGAGGTATTATAGAATAATTGAATAAGAGACACTAGAAAGCAATGTTTCCTAGTGATGCATCTCCAGGGGTCTGGCTGACATCGAAGATGTCTCCAGGACTTGGGAACTTGGAGGGGATGTCCCCTTTTTCCAAGATTGGACAACATGCTCAATTGATGCACAAACCTTTTTAAAAGGTAATTGTTTAAGGGAAAATCACCTAAAAAACCCCCAAAAAAGCTAAAAGATGAAGGATCACTATTGCAAATTGAACATATTATCCTTACTTATTAAAATGTTCAACTTTTTTTAGTTTGTTTAAGTTATTTTGATAGCTGTCACTTGTTGTCACCAAAATTTGGTAAAATTTTGGCTATCCCTGAAACCATGTACCCATATCCTAGTAACTTGGAGAAACACTACAAGAAAGCTTCAAAGTGAAGCTCAAGCATCTCCAAATCTTGAAACAACAAAATTGTAAAAGGCTTGTTTTGTATCCTACAAGATCTACCATCCTATAGATATGGGACGACTTCAGTCCAAACCAAAATGTAAAGGTGTGCCTTGTTAGTTGGAATTTTTAATCTTGTCTAAAGACCTTCTAATGAATTTTGGGTTAAGTGCCTGGTTTAGTTTGGCCTACATTGGATATGTATAATGATGGGTATATATACACATTCAAACCTATTGTTTAATTATTGAAATCATTCATTTATAAAGTACTAGAGCCTATGGGAAGTACCGCATGTTTTTTTCTCTTTTTCTCATTGTTATTGTCTTGTAAAAGCTTAGTCACTTCTTTCTACAAGTTTATACACACTTATTTCGATGTGGTATCAAAGCAAGTGGGACTTTCTTTCAAGGCGTCTAGTTAGCGTTTTCTACGAAAACCCTAATTTTCAACATTTGCACATATCCTGCAAAATTTCTAGTGATTTTTTCACAAAAGCTGGGATCCACATAAGGGAACTGCAGTCCAAATTTCAGATTTTTGTGATTGCTTTTAACCAAGTTATTACAATTTTAGGTTTTCTCATAAATCCATTCTACAAGCGACAATTTTGGAATTTATTTGATTCCTTACATTTTGAAAAGCTAAGGAAACTTCATTTGGGATATATGTTCTTTCAGTTTTTGGATTTGAGGCCAACTAGCCGACTTCATTCTGAAATTGTCAAGCAAAGCTTGGTCAAAACTGCATACTCCCACATGCCCTAGCCCAATATTGCAAATAAGATCATCAAAGATATAAATTCCAAGGACCATATCACCAACAAGAAGAAACACAAACGGTAGATAAGCATATTAATCTCCACAAGTGACCAAAAGTAGGTCAGTGGGAGTCAAGAACGCATCAGTTTACAAAATAAAGATATCAAGCTCAGGGTACTTCCCGACAAGCAAAGAAACAAGGTGTGTATCTCGTTTTCAAGGATAAATGTTAATAATTGTCAAAGATTTGGCCATAGGAATATATATTGTCGTTATCAGATTCAAGATCTCTAATCACATGTTAGGAAAGAAGGGAGGAATAAATTCCTCTTCCCACAAAGGTTATGTTGCTTCCCATCTTACTCTTTAGGCTTCTTCCACTTCTCGGTCCATTGCATTGGTTGCTAAGGGAGACCTATCAGCACTCTCTAGCATCACCGATTGGGTCATGTCAACTGTGAGACAACGCACCACATGGTAAATAAAAGAATGGTCTACAGATTTTCCCTCTATGCCTTCCTAGTGGTGTCAAAGGTTCTCTCTATCTTTGGTCTTTGATCAGCCTTCAAGAGTCTCATTCAAGGAGGGATGGTAGAGTTCCACCACAATATAAGACTATGATTGACCAACTTAAATAAGGCACTTAACCTAAAATTTACTAAAATTGCCAAGTTGGCCTCCCTTGGATATATGTATTGATGTGTATACATACGCATCCAAACCTCTTGTTTAATCATTGAATTCATTGATTTATAAAGTGTTAAATCCTACAAGAACTATCACATGTTTTTGTATTTTTTTTTTTTGATTGAGGAAATGCAATAAAAAATTACAAAGAGCAGTTGAACAAACTGCAGAGAGAAATTATACAAAGTCCAATACGATGAGCTGTACCCTTTTTTGATTTTTCTCATTGTCATCGTCTTATTAGAACTTAAATTCTTCACTCCTAAGGGTGCATATTATCTAATTTCCACATAGTCCACATCATGATGTTTTCAGCCCCAACCAAAACTGTCACTGATACAATATACTGCAACTTGCTGAGATAATATCTTCCATATACAGACTCAAAATGAGTTGTCACTGTCTTTTAAGTACAATATTTTTCTATAGGAATCCAAATATATGTAAAAATAATCCACTTGAGACATCTTCCTTATTCTATCTCAGACGTTTTTATCCCACTTGAATCTTAAGAGAGTCTGACATCGTGGAATCTTCATGAGAGCTGTATAGTGATTATGTTGGCTGACTTCACTAACTTAAATGGTCTATTTTGGATGTGAGCTTAAATTTAGTAGCCAAATAAACCAAAATGTTGGGCAAATATTTGCTTTCAATGGAAATCAGCATTACTTTATGTGATGGTTTCGAGATTCAAAGTCATGAACTGTCTTTCCTAAGCTCCTCTACATTAATGCTATTTGAAATTTATGAGTGTTTTGTTCCAAGGAAACAATAACAAAAATAAAAGGCATGGCTGCCATTGTTGCCTATTCAATAAATTAAAATAATTTTTTGCTTTGCAGGTTTAAATTGCTTGTCATTCCATTTTCTGTGGCACTTTCTGGGCGTTTAAAGAGGAAGAAGTACTAACTGGCCGGTTGATTCCTCTTTTCAGATCTCAGTATAAGCATGCATTCTGTGGGGCAGCTGTTTTTTAATACCCTTTAGCAATGAGAAACAAGGAGTATAGCACATAGATGAATGTGATTTCATTTTAAAACACACAGAAATATGTTAATATGTTGCCCATTCACTCCTGTCTTTTGTTTTAAAATGACACTTGCTTGCCCATTTATATGCAGAAAGCATAACAAGTAGGTCGAGATACATTTTGAACGGCAAAAGAGACAAGATTGCTGTTCCGTTTGTCTTTTTTAAAGAGGATTTTAAGCTGGCCATAATTTGTTTAAAGATTAAATCGTGATGGGCTTTAATTTTTGTTCCTTGGGATGAGAGAAAATATTTGGGGTTTGCATGTTTTTTTTATCACTCTATTTTGGTGAACTGGAGTTTTGTGTAAAATAAAATTGCAGTCATGCTTAATCAGTTTGCCTCTAATCCAAATAGTGACTGCAGTAATTTTTCTGATGGATTTTGACAGCATTGAATTTTGAAATCTTATATTTTGGCCTCAATTTCAATGATTTATTGTATGCGTCATTCTGCTACAATTGTACTTTGAGGATCCTAAATCAGTAAGTATTAAGGAAATTTTCCTACTAGGCTTCAAATTAGGAATAAATTTTGAATACAAACATGAGCTTTTGCGTTGTTCATCTTTCAAATCAGATGCAACGATACTGCTTTTGAGCCTGTGCATTTTAAAAATTATGAAGATGGACTGCAAAGGCGAGATTATTTCTTTTACTCCTGCTTACTAAATGGATTATAAGATCCACAGAAATGTTCATTTATCTGCTATCTCATTGTATTTCCACACTAAAAATAGAAGACAGTTTTAAATTTTTCCGGTTGATAAGATATTTAGTTTGGAAAGTGGGAAAATATTGAGAATACTTGTGTAAATTTGGGAAAAGACGTGATTATTTTCATTTTACAAACATAATTCAGTTTTCTTGCAAGATACATGGTTATCTCTTAGAAATGTTTCTGCAATTCCACAAAATGATATTTAAATAGAAATTCAGTTTTATAATGGATAAAATGCAAAGTTGAAAAAGAATATGGAAGTGTGTGTTGAAAAAAACAGGAGTGCATGTTGAGATAACAAGTTTCGCCAAATGGTTTCTAATTTAAAACAGGTATTAATTATTTTCAATTTTGTTTATAGAATTCTTAAGTGTGATATAGGTGTTCTATTGTTTTCTTATGTGTTTGCATTTAAAGCATGGGGCAAACCATCACTTCTATGTGCAAACTTGGGGACACTTCATCAAGATTAGCTTATGTGGCAATAGTTTAGGCTAAGTTTTAAACGCCTAAAGTACTTGAAGTACATTTTCCTATTTCAAATACATATAGGCAACATTTTAGTTTAAAGCAGAGATAGGCCCCAAGCAAGCTGTCAATGTGGAGTTAGCTATGGCAATCAATTTTATCACGTTAGAAATTGAATTAAGCCTAAGTTTATTTATTTTTATAAACTAGCTTAATTAAATGACAGGTCACTCAAGTTACAAGATAACTTGAACTTTATACAAGTGACTTAAGTTTCCCAATTCATTTGGAAGTTATAACCCAATAAGATTATAACTAACTCCTAACTGCATGGAAAGGGTATAAAAGGAACTTTAATACTCAACTTCAAATCAGAAAAAGAATTGACCAGATCGCTGAGTTCTGATATTACAAAATTCTAATTTTGGCCCACATAAAGATTTTATTATTAATAGAGGTATTTCAAATTAGTTGGCAACTGAGAAAACAAATGCCAAGGGTATGGGCATTGAAGAAACAAGTGTAGAATAGATTCAGAAGCTTGTTGGCAGCTGAGACCTTGTGAGCCCTGTATATCCTTTCTCTGTAAATCATCCAGTAGAAGCCACATAAAAAATATTTTGGCCATAATTATCCTCCATAGCTTTCACCAAATTTTGTCAGTTGTATTGATAAGAGCTTTCTCCAGTTTTGGCATCTGCACATGCTATTTTATCAACTTTGCAAATAGAGCAAAGGTTGGGTATTAAGTTCAGCCACCAAGGCATTTGATTCTGAATTTGGTGCCCCACCTATCCTCTTATTTCAGTTCTTCATTTGAAAATCAGATCACTTTGCAAATGGATATGTTCCACAATATAATGGTGACATGTTGCTTGACAATGTCCCTGTTGGTTTCCTCTTCAACCAGTACTACGGGTCAAGAGTTTGCCCAATCAAGATCCTTCCCCCCAAAAGGACAGCTTTGACCTAAATGCAGAGCACTACAAAGAGGCAGCATCAGAGCTTTCACAGATGGAGTTAGGAGATTGCAATGGAGCAAGCACTCCACACAGAGGGAAATGGGGCATAGAGGAGGAGAATTTAGATCTTTTAGTCAGAAAGAACCTTCAAAAGAAAGAGGTTGATATGGAGCAGGTTCATCTCAGTTCCCATCCAGGAAAGCCAGAATAAGTTATTCACATCAAGATGCAATCCTTGTTAATTATTCCCATTAATATCCTTCTGGAGGATGGTGCATGCGAGTATGTTTAGTAGGAACTGATGATGGTGCACTAAGAGCAACAAAGAAGATAGTTCTCCTGAGCACCAAAGTTTGAAACTAACTCCAACTCAGGAAAAGCAGCAACAAAGACGGTACCTTCCACAGCCTCTTTCCAGAATGGCAAAGGATTTAAGGGGCTGCAAGTGTCGGAAAAAGACAAGAGTTCATGTGTAGCTCATAAAGTTGCATATGTGGATAGTAAACGAGATGAGAAGCTCCAAGTATAAGCAATGGGAATCTTGTGCAAACACGTTGATGTCCAAAATTTCGGAGGCATATACACGAAGGTGAAGTCCAAGAATTTCATGTATAAATTGGTCTTGCATTACAAGTACCACAAAGATTTACAGAGGTATGCATACCTGAAATCACAATTGACTAATTGGCCTATTTGGAACTTCATTCCAGATGAGACATGCACATGGCCCATAATGTAGAGAACCCAATGCCACAAATGAAGTGTGTTAAATTGACAAGGTAACACACCTTGGATGAGGTAGTCACCAAGCAAACAAAAGATAAATGTTTACTCACTGGTGTACTCACAATGTACTACAAGAGTTAGCTGGATAATTCATAGAACATAGAGAAATACAGAATACTCATGAGCGCATATTGCATAGAATAGGATTTGCATTTATTCATTAACTCCACAACAAGTACAAAAGTATAATGTCAACATTAGAATAGCATTGTTGTCCTGATTACAATAAATTCTAGTACATATAGTCACTGCAGTGGTTGAGAAACCAACCGTCACGACACTTCGTAACAACAAATTTAACTAATCGGGACTTAATTACCTGAACCAACATGTGACATCTAGTGTATGAAATATTTGCGATGTGACTATAGTTTTATTTAAATATAATTAACTATGGCCGACTATGGCCGACTACGACCGACTACGACCGACTATGACCAACTATGACCGACTATGGCTGACTACTATTATTATGGAAAATTAAAGCATGAACATCAAGAAAAGTATGCTTGACCATGAGAACCAAGCTAATCTCGAATAGCTCTATTAAAAGTGAATGGGAAAAAAGAGAAATCCATGAAGAGGTTTACTAAGGCATCAAGATAAGTTTTCCTTTTGAAGTTATTGTTGGTCAAATAAAAGAATAAGGAAGCTGAATGTGATACACATTAAGGCTACAAATGCAAATTGGCAATCATAGTATACAAGTTGATAGTTGGAGCAACTTGGAGAGAGGATCATTTCACCTACCATACACCTAGACTCTTCAAATTAGCTAGCATTGCTTCTATCATCCTACCAAGATTAATCACTAAGGATGATGACTTAGTCTTAATGGAACAATAGATGTAGACCACAATCTGTAATACAGAGATGCTAACAATAAATAAATAAATCGTTTTGTCATGTAAAAGAGTTGAGATTCATGAGTTATATTGTTGCTTATTATGATGCCTAACTTCACAGATCACTTGCAAGAAATTCCCCAACAGTGATATGCATTAGTCTTCAAAGTCAATCCTCCTAACCAAGGGATTACACCCAATCACAGGAACAATCCTTCTACCCTTGCCTCCATGTAAAAAATCACAAGTCTCTCAACTTTGTTGACCCTAATCAGTGGTTGCTGATCGACGGTCCTGTTTCATCCACTTAATTAAACTTAAAACATTACAATGAGGAACAACGAAATGGACTAATAGAGTTCTAGAGGACTTAAATTCCTATCAATTTTAATTTTTAATCATACAAGGTTATAGACAAATGACCTCATATTCCTTCTGCATTCTCTTGATAAAAACAAAACCAACTCATATATATCTGTACCTAAATTGACAAATTTATAATCATTGCCCTTCCGTTTGCAATACATGCAAATATGCTTAACCACACACACAAACACCAACAGAATTTAGTAGATGTAAACCTTTATAATATGATGAAGGTTTAACGTACAGCCTCGGGTTGATTTCTTCCCTTGGCTTTCCATGCCTTATATCTGTGGTCCATTTTAACTAGATCGCTGGAAAATCAACCTACCCCACATTCTCTAAATTTTTTTGTTGCTGTGTGTGTGTAAGTACAGCCACATACACAACATGAAACTAGCTAGCAAGAATTCTAAACATGTAAAAAGATTCATGGATATTGTTATACCCCCAACTTTGAGCCAGAACCTAAGAAAAAGTTCTATCTTCAAGATACTAAGCACTAGATTCCCTATTCCGTTGTTGCTTCAACCTCATAGACACCAATTAAGGAGTTACAACTTCAATATGTAAATAACTATTTAGATCTCCATGAAACACACTTTTCATTACCAGATAGTATGCCTATTCAGCTCTAAAAGTGATTATGTATTAGCTCTATGTGCATACGGGAAGGTGATGGGTGGCGAGGTAGCAAACAGCAACGACAATGGTAATTCGAAAGGGGATGAATTCATTGGGGGCTACAAGGATGTGACTTAGAGCTGACAACTGCAGCCTTGATTTTCTTCTCCCACATAGTAAAGGAAGAAGCAGCAAGTGTTCGAAGATTGGAATATCTTTGTCATGACAATGTGACAATAGATGGTAGTTTAGGCTTTGTTGCTTCTTCTCTAGGCAAAGATTTTTTTAAACTCTAAAAATAATTCAAAGTCCATCACACTTAATCTAAAAGTGCAGAAGCAGGAGCCATTGCTGAATGCTTATATTTATTTGGATTGTAAAAACTCCTTAAGCCCTTTCCATTGCTGTGTAGATTTTTGTAAGAAATGGATTATTTTACTCAATCCTTTACTTTACCCCAATTCAGTTGAGCAGGAGCAAGTCTCTCTTTCGATTAACAGTGAGGTTGGTCAAAGGAATCGAATGGGGGGAATCTTCAGAATTTTGATCCTCTGAATTTGCTTCCAAGGCAATAGACTGTAGATGAAGTGGAAGTTCAAAAAAATTCTATTTCCTCTATTTGGGGGATGTTCCTTTGAAATTGGCAGGGGTGATGCTAGAATTACTCATTACAATGATTTATGTTGGTAGTAGGTTTTGGCGTGTCACTGCCTCGAGAAGAAACTTTTATATGAGGAGTTTATCAAAATGGACGTATTATATTTGAAGCAATATTGTGGAACCCTTTTTGTCTATGTTGAAGAAGGGGTTTTTCTTGGTTAAATTTCAGACAGTTTAGGAGCACAAATTTGTGTGGAAAAAGGGCCCTTGGTTCTTCAGAAGGCTTGGTGTTTTTGTGTGTCCTTGGTCACCTTTTTTGATCTAGTAGTTGCTTCTATCACTAAGGGTCCACTTGTACAACCTCCATTTGGTGATGAGAGACCCTAGTTTGATTCAGAGGTGGTTGAAAAGGTGGGTGATTTTATCAGAATTGATAGGGAGCTGTCTGATTCTCAAAATCTTCTCCTGTCTAAGTGTTTGGATTCAATTTATTAATTTCAAAGGTCCGCGCTTCAAATGTTTTCACTGTGATGAATTGGAGGCACAAGGTGGCAGAGTGTCCCTTTATGATTTCTTCAAGATCCTTCACTGTTCAAATTTGGAAATGGATTCAGAAATCAGGTAACCCAGATGCAAATTTTATTTGGAGAAACCATGAGTGCTTCTTTGCGTAACATACTTCTTCCTCTCCATCTTGTAGCACGAAAAGGGGAGGGCAGATGGATGTGTGTTCTTCAAAGCTAGAGCATTTGGGTCAATCAAAGAAATTGTCTATTCCAGTTGCAAAAACAAATTTCCTTGAGGTTGTCAATGGCAGTGATTTGCAGGCTAGCAGGGATTTGAGGGATTTGGAGGACGTAGATCATTTGGTCTCCACTAACATTCTCAGTTCTTACTACCTCTCAAATAGAAAATAAAAAATCTAAACTCAATTGCAGGTCCACAACAAAACACAGTGGGAGGTAATTGAAAGTATAGAAGTTGCATTTGGAGTCTCAAAATTCAATTAGGCAGGGCTCTCAATGGACAATAGGGGCACTTCTTTCCAAGAAAGGGAGGAGGTTGATCTCAATGTGTGTTTGATTTCTGTCTTGCCCATGATGTGGTGTAGTTTATCCTTTTGGTTTGGCCTTTATAGTGTTCATGGTTTGGTGGTTTTAGATTTGGAATGAGCTCTCAGTTTTCAGATTGGTTGGCTTCTCTGAGTTCCTTTAGACAGTTGAGTTCTTTGAGTTCCTTTAGACAGTTGAGTTCTTTAGTTTTTTTAGAAAGATGTTACTTATTTTTGGGAGATATTCCTTTCTTTCATGAGAGAGGTGCCCAATAGATTGCCTCTCAAACATAAAAAAAAAGTCTACAAGAAACTATGGAAAACCAATTTCTTTATGGTTGGAGATTATAAAAGGCACATTAACAATTCTATACAAACTAGTCACAGTAGCAGATGTGATGCGAATTGGATCATGAAAGTTAATAAGAATCGGCTAACTAAGTCACTACCCTCATTGTTAGACAAACTAGCTAAATGCAACTTGTAAACATTCCCTTAAACTATCAAATGCAAAAGATAATGAAACATGATTTTGTGTGGGAGTCTGCAAAAGTTGCAGATGGTTCTAATGTGATAACGAACACCGTGAGGCTAAACATAACAGAAATGTATTCCCCAAAAATAAACTCAAAAACAGGGGCAGTTTGAAGATTATGGAACCAACAATAGCTGGCATTTGGGTTTGATTGTAGATCAGATTCTTCACCTCTGTGCTTCTTTAGGGTCTATTACCTTCACTCATATTCCTAGAGAATGGAATGCTGTTGCTGATTGCTTGGCTAAATGGGCTTCTGATCATATTCATGATTGGAGCTTGGTGGACTGGGGTCAGTTACCCCCGGATCTGTCTCAACAATTGGATCATTTGGTGGAACTTGATAGGGCTATGTGATGCCCTTGCTTTGTACTTCTTCTTGATTCAATAAAATTTTTACCCCTCTTTATTCAAAAAAAAAAAAACAAAAAAAAAATTATGGAACCAACAGTAGGAGCATGTAGAGGTGGTAGAACCACCAGATGCAACAAGTGGTGGTTTTGGAATTGCCATGTTTGTTCTGACTGAATGTAGCAGATCTGTCCTGTCTGATTTTGTAGTTTTTCTACAATTCACAGACAGTCAAGGGACAGTTTCAAACAATGTCTTGTCCACTTCTTTGAATTTTGCATTTCCAATTTCAAGCATATTTTGTTGTAAATGCAATAATACATCCTCAGGGGTCATTGTATAACTATCTTAAAGCAATCTAGTAGAGTCTAGTTGAAGTTAACTTCAGAAAATCAATTAGTTTTTCGTAGTTGAGTGTACAGGGAGTTAAATGCAGTAGACTAGTGTGTATATAAGCAATTTGCAGAGCACTGCCAATGTTAGGATAGCTCAATTTTGCAGAATGATGTCCTTCATGACCTCAAGAAGGTAATAAGCTTCTAATTGCTGCAAAATAGCAGTCATCGAAGGCAAATTGCCTTAATCTTCTGGAGTTTCTCTCCACATTGAGCTCTCCAAGGAAAATAGCCAGAGAAGCAAATGGCCATAGCTCAGTTTCTTGTAATATTTCAGTTCTTCTTTTGTTCAATGCATAATGCAACTATCTCTAATCAGTTTCAGTACTTAAAACAACTCATTTAGCACAATCTCTTACTGTTTTCCATTATTTTTAAAAAAAGAGAAAACTGAAAGTTTATTAACCAGGTTTCAAAGTGGACAAGTTAACATTAGCTATGGTAAATTGGTAATGTAATATCTACACTAATTATGTGTCAAGATCACTCACAGAAAATGGGATTTTACATGGTCAAAAGATGTTACTCCGGTATAGCTACATTACATATGAACACACGTCAGTGCAGTTATTATCTCTTCTATTATCCATCTATTGTGTCACTTGTATTGAATCTTGTATCTACCAAATTAATCGGATTTAATCAGTGATCATACTGTGGACGTTGTGGTTGAAAGCCCCAGCAGTTAAGTATTAAACCACAATTACTAAACAATATCAAACCTTACATGCCAGATCTCAAAGCTATCTCACTTTTACTTATTGCTTATTCATTTAAGAAAGCACTGAGAATCTTCCATTATAGATAAAACGTGTATAAAATTTTATCGATATAATACCCCTGAATGAAAAAAAAAACAACCAAACTTGGATGATAACCAATAATTTTGCACTTGCCTGTCCCGAACTAGTTCTGACTGCCACATGCAATCCTTCTGTTTGATCAAATCGTATTGCTGTGACTTCCTGAAATGTATCAATCAGTTTATGAATAGATAAAATATATATTTGCATAGTTTCTGACACAACAAAAAATATTTACTATAGCATAATATATGACCAATACCTGCTCAGAATCTCCTGGTGGTGCAACAATATTAATTCTCCCAATAGCAGTTTTTTTTCTCAGATCAAAGCATTCTAAAGCACCATCTTCTCCACCACAAGCTACCAATCCATGAACTGGGCTAATATTTTAAAAGAATGGACTTAACTGATAAATGTCTTGCCAAAAACCATGCTAACATAAACGCTGAGAGTTGACACTTACAAAAAGCTTTTGGCTCAGCTATAAATCAAAACAAATTCCATTCAATTGATAAGTAGATATTATTGAAATCATTCCTTATAGACCTTCGGAATTGCAGGAGAGTGAGTACTTAGAGGAGTAGGAAAACGACCCTACAACCACAATTCACAGAAAATCATGTCTCTGGGATTAGTTGCTAGGAACTTCATCCACAATAAGAGAAAAAACTAAAAACCAAGTGTCTCACAAAATTCCATATACATGCCATTGTTATATATTTTCTTAATTTTACTAAATTGGCAAATTGATTTCTCTAATAAAAGGAGCTGAAAATCATTATATGCTCTAATGACTCAAATCCATCAAATGAACTTAACATGCTCAAAAGCATTGAAATACCCAATCCATGCAACTTCAAAGGTTTCTCTTCACTATAAACTAAGAGACCAGCTAAAGAAATTTCAATTAAAACCATTGGGGAGTATGAAAATGCATCCCAACATCCTTGAATAAATTGAATGGCCGATTCTTATAAATACTAGCCATATAAACGTTGTCTTTTTTCTTTGTCTCCTAACAAACCTCTATTCAATCAAATTGAGGTTCAAATCTTTTATGAAAAATAATAAATAAACTCATCCCAAGTAACAATGAATCCTTTCATCTGGCATCAACAATTGTACCACCAATAGTTTACAAACTCACAAAGTACTTAGTCATGGAAAGTCTTCCTAGGTGAGACACAATCAACCATTAGTCCTAATTTTTGGCAGCGGGAACAAAGGTAGATATGGCAAGCATTGTGTGCTTTAGTTGTACTCCATTCAAACGAGGTACATCCACCTCATCATGTTCAAGCAAAGCCAAATCACTAGGCTTTTTTGTACCCACAAATTTACCTAGAGCACAACCTTCATTGCAAAGTATTGGGTGGAACAAGGTGCATCAAATAAGGCGTGTGTGGATTTCTAGTTTAGTTAATCCTTCCTTTCAATGTTGCAAAAATCCCATTTAGGAGAATTTGGTAACGATATTGCTAGTTGCAAGGGAAAGGTACAAGGTGCCCTCTCCAGGGGACTTAAGTGGTAAGTTGCTACAAGATGCTATTGCATATGCAAAGGCAAGTATAAAGAATAAAAGATTCAGTAGTGAAATTTTGGATGCACCTTCCTTTCAAAAGAGTGAACAGATGGAAATAACTATACCCTCATCAATTTTGTAAATGCTTCAAATGGTGAGATGGTTTTCTCAAAGACAATTGATATCTCTAAAAAAGTAAAGAATGCATAAACTTTGAGACTAACGTCAGAGAAGGTTGTCTTAAATGTGGGCATAAAGAATGTTGTGCAAGTTGTCATTGATAATGCAATGGCATACACAACAACTAGGAGATTGCTTTAGGAGAGGCACCCGTCACTCTTTTGGACCCCCTTGCACAACCCATTGCCTTGAACTTATTTTGGAAGAGATAGGTGAAAATGATTGAGTGAGAACAATTGTAGATGATGTCAAGAACATCACAAAATACATTTGTAATCACCCTTGGATCCTCAACTTGATGACAAATCATACCAAGGGGAAAGACCTTGTGCAACCAAGTGCCACAAGGTCTGCAACTAACTTCCATACATTGCAAAGTTATTCTAATTTGTTGACACCATTAAAGCAGATGTTTGTGAATCAAGCATGGCTATTCAACATATTTAATAAAGGTTGATGGAGAGCAGACCACAGTGGTAGCTTTTGATGATTCCTTTGCAAAGAGAGTTGTAGAGATCAAATTTCAATTTAAATTTCAAAGTAAACCCTTTATTTTCAATTCTTAGAAGCATTTACTTCAATATTAAGTTTGTAACTTTAATTTGTTTATACTTGTAGGTGTCAAATCCTTTGGTGGGGATTTTGTGCTTAGTGGATGGAGATCAAAACCCAATGGGGATTCTATGGGGCCATGAATGGGGCCAAAGAGGGAAATCCAAAACAATTATTGAGGGAATGGAAATATATTTGATTTAATTTGAGAGATCATTGATCAATGGTAAAACAATCAACTCCACCAATCCATTCATTTAATAGAGTACTACCTCAACTCCAAGTTTTTCTTCTTTGAGAGCTTTGTAGATGTTAATAGAGAAGTTATGAAGGACCTCTAAACATGTATTGAGAGGATGACATCCAAGGTTGATGTGTGGGACCTCACTATTTTAGAGTTGTACAAATACAAGGAAGTTAGGGGGGTGTTAGAATTATTGTCATTGATGTCAAAGGAAATGTTTTCCAAGGAAAACTGATTGCGTTGCTAAAGCAAATTGAAGGCCAAAGGCCACAAATTGCTCCACTCCAAAGACAGATTGTGTTCTAACAAAGGCAACAAATAAATAGTAAAAATAAATTAAATTTATGACAGGCCAACCCCTTTGTTGTAGCACTCAAATGAAATATTAATAAAAATAATTAAAAGGAAAATTTATTTTGTATGGCCAACTCTTGGCTTTTGGTGCCCCACTTTGGAAAATTAAATTCTAAATAAATATATTATTTTTGAAGTGGGTTGACTCATGTCTAGTGTTGGCAACACAAGGGCAGACAATTGAGAGGGGGGGGGTTGAATCAGTGGTCACCGAAATTTAAAACTTATTCAACTTATTAACTTTATTCTCAAATCTAATTAATAACCATGAAAGGATAAATCATCAACACATCATAATTACATAACACCAAGATTTTTTTACGTGGAAACCCTGTTAGGGGAAAAACCACGGTGGAGGTCAATCCACAAGATTATAACCTGTTAAAAGTATAAGCAATGAAAATATGGGGAATGCACTTGCATTCAGGCACATTGCCTAGATGATGTAGGAGCATCTAGTGGTGTGAGGGAAATCTTGCATCACTCAAAAGTATGCTTTCCATTTATGTTTCTTTTGTTATCTTTTTGTAGATGTTTTTGTATTTATGGATACCCTTTTCGTCGAATAAGAGTTCCCAACTTTCAAAACTGTTTTTCTGCTTTTTCTATTCAACTGCTATTTTTAGCAGGTGTGAATTTGAAGGCGTGGAAAGACATAAATTTATGGGAAGGTTTAGGATGGAAAAATAAGCACTTTTGCAAAATAATTAGGTCAAGATCATTCACGGTTTGAAAGTTATTCAAGTTTCAGTTTCAGTTTCTACTTTTTGCCCTGAAAAACCTTCTAAGTCCAGTTTGAGGCACTAAACAGTCCCGTAGGGGCCCATAAATCATCAGAACTGAAAAAGTGGTTCTTGACATGTTCTTCACTCCGAGACCTTTCCAATGGTTCAAACGGTTCGAAAAACAGAGTCTCGGATCAAAAGTTATGGCTTCCGAAAGTTGGCCGATTTTTGGAAAATTGCCAATTTTCGAATTAGGACTCAATTTTTGAATTTCAAATTGTAATTTTTGGTGCTAACCACCAAAAATTATAACTCGAATCTTGTTTTTGGCATCAAACTGAAAAAAGGGCCATTTATGGGCTAGTTTCTAATTTTTTGGTAGCTTTTTGGGGAAAAGAGTTTGCATGTTGTGAAAGGGGAAATTTTGTAGTTCTCTGAAATTTTTATAGCTTGCATGTATGGCAGAGCTCAAGGGTTTGAGATCCTCTGCATGTAATATTTTCCTTTTTGAACAATAATAAAATTTCTTTGGTTGTTTGCATCATTTTCTGTGTCTCGGGTTTGCTCCCTCGTCAGGTGGTATCAGAGCGGGTTTTCTTGAGCGTGTGGACAGATCCCCGATCGTGAGGCAGTTCACACCAGGACTGTGGTTGTGGGTTCAAGATATTCAAGATGCCTCCAAGAGTGATTCCTGGTAGGCATGGTGGTGCCAAAAGTGGCAAAAATGTTGGTGGAAAAGATCCATTGGCGACTGAGGGTTTTTGAGCCCTCCAAAGACAAATTGATGCATTACAGGAATAGATGAGAAGAGAGTTAAACCCGGGAAGGAGAAGAGAAAGAGAGGATGAAGAAGAGATGGAAGATACAGATGTAAAAGAGGAAGAAGAAGAGATGGAAGATACAAACGTAAAAGAGGAAGAAGAAGTGATTGATCAAGATCAAATGTGGCTGATAAGGGCCATTTCGAAGATCAGAAAAAACCCAGAATAGAAGTTCCTAGTTATTTTGGAAATTTGAACCCGAAAGAGTTGATCGATTGGATCAATGAGCTAGAAGAGTATTTCGAGTATGAAGAAGTAGAGGACCCAGATCGGGTTAAGTTTTCAAAAACAAAGTTGAAGGGCCATGCAAATATTTGGTGGAAAGATGTCTAGTTAGAGAGAAATCGAAGAGGAAAAGGAAAGATCAACAGTTGGGATCGCATGGTGGAGAAATTGAAGAAGAAATTCATACCAGTGGACTACGAGTTATATCTGTTGAAGAAATTGCAAGGGTTGAAGCAAGGAAGTAGATCTGTGAAAGAATACATAGAATATTTTCACAAGATGATCATCAGAACAGGCCATGCAGGGGCCAACAAGGAGAAGGTAGCCCGTTATCTTAATGGCTTACGAACGAGCATTCGAGAGGAGCTAAGCCTGGTCAAAATGACCACCATTAAGGATAGATACCAGTTTTATCTGAAAGTTGAGGAGAAACTAAATAAAAGATTTGACAGCAAGCAAAAAGGATGAGGAGGTCAAAGTGGAAGGGGCAGTGGAAGATCTTTTGGAAGCCGAAATGAGGATGAAAGGAAAAATGAAGATGTGGGTACTAGTTGAAGCCAGAAGAATGATAACTTCTACCGCCCTCATGATCAAAACAATGGTGATCAAAGAGGTAGAGGACGAGGTAGATCTGGACAAGGGTCTAGAAGAGGTGGTTTTAGAGGAACTTGTTTCCAGTGTGATGAAGAAGGGTATCAAGCCTGTGAATGTCCACAACACCAAGGAAGGATAGACAGAAGACCGAAAGGTCATGGTAGGGTTGGGCATGCAAATGAGGAGGCTCAATCCAAACAATCAGATGATGCTAAAAGGGGAGAAGCCCTAGTGGTTAGAAGAGCTCTGGTGACTAAAGAGAAGGAGCCAGAACAGAGGAAGAATCTATTTTGCACAAGGTGTAAATGTGAAGGAAAATATTGTGATGTCATTATTGACAGTGAGAGCACCGATAATCTGGTGTTAGAAGACTGAAATTGAAGAGGGAAAGGAATCCACATCCGTATCAGATTGTCTGGTTGCAGAAAGACCACAAAGTTCTAGTCAATGAGTAGTGCCTGGTGAAATTCAAGATCGGGAGCTATCGTGATGAGGTACTATGTGATATCATCCCCATGGATGCATGCCACATGCTATTAGGGAGGTCGTGGAAATTCGACAGGAGAGCTATACATGATGGCCATGCAAACACTTATTGCTTGATGAAGGATGGAGTCTGATATAAGTTGAAACCCCTAAAGGAGGTTGAAGAAAAGGTATGCAATAGTGCTAGGGTTTTTTATGTTGATGGAAGGAAATTTTTAGAAGGCATGAAGCATGAGTGTATGCGTTATGCATGGATTCTTAGAATGGATAAAGAGGATAGTGAGAATGTGCCAGTAGAAGTTTCTGGATTAGTGAATGAGTTTCAGGATATTGTTTCTGATAACGTACTTGAGGATTTACCACCAATGAGGAAGATCAGTCATCAGATTGACCTGATCCATGGAGCCAATTTGTTGGAAATATGTGCCTCAATCCCACAGGCTGAAACCTTTGAAAGGGAAAAGTTGGTGTGACCTTCATTGTGTCTGGCCGACTAGCAGCTATGAAACCTTATGAAATATTCAGGTCATCGAGACCTTACTTTTGTCTTTCCGACTAGTGTTGTCGCTATGACTTGTGGCATTCTCTATAACCTTCTATCGAGTGGAGATCTTTGGCCGACAAGCCATTCTTATTGAATATCGGGGAGACTCTGGGCGACAAGCGGTGTCGGGGAAATTCATAGCGACCGAAGTCATCGAGGAGACCCTTGGGC